>JAVJIF010015878.1:0-112481 GCA_038442645.1 Agave tequilana
TTTTTTATTTTCTTTAAAGAACTAAAAGAAGATCTTTAACCATTTTTTGTAACTTAAAAGAGTATTTGCTAAAAAAGCTTCCATCGCTAGTCCCTCCTTGTGGATTAGACCCGCATAGCCACTTGCTATAGCGGTAGTATTGAGTATTTGCACATCCTATTCTTAATTTCTAAAATTTTGCACTCTTGTGTGCAGGAAAAACCTCAATCATAAACAAAAAACATAAATACATGAATTAAATTCACCAAAATAATTTATTTAAACATTATAAGCAACAGTATATATGGATGAAATCCAATACATGTATAAACAATGTAAACTCGTTTTGATAAAATCCATTCATGAACTAGAAAACATATATTTGATAATCCAAACTTAAAAACATAGAAATAAGTTTCTATAAACAATTGAAGCTCTAATATGTGTGGATGGGTTCAAATATATTCCAAACTATAAAAACTGTTTCTATTGAAATGAAAAATTGTAAATATAAACTTGTGAAACTAAAACATTAAATCGAATACCAAAAATATTGATCTTGAAAGACATATTTAAACCTTGTGTATGTGTAACTTGAGCACTCAACTAATTTATTCTTTATAAGAGATCTAACTCACAACTCTAGACAAGTCTTTTTGTAGATCTTCTTCTCCAGTAGACTTGATCAAACTTGATTCTCCGAGCTAGCTTCATCATGAGTATAAGATATGTTTCTATAAGATTGAGCTCTTAATCACCATATGTAAGCTTCAAAACTTGACTTCGAATCTTTTTTTTGAAGCTAAATATCAACTATGATCTTGATCAATATCTGAAACTTGATAAACACAAGACCATAAGTACCATAACTACATGAGTTAGTCATCATCAAACTAGAGTGCTAGGCCTTCAGGCCAACACTTTCCTCTTATTGTTCGTGAACTAGGCCTTATAAGAGCTTAATAGGGCCCATGGGGAGAAAACATGATTTTCAAGAGCCGAGAATAGTACTACATAGTTTTTATGTACATTTACTACAAATTAAACTTATTTGCAGTCTTAATTGTAAAGTTTGACCAAAAGTCAAACTTTCGCCCCTATTGCCTGAACTAGTCCACTTAAGAGTCGAATAGGACAAACTGGGTATAACTTGGTTTTCAAGAGTCATGAGTAGTATTACGTTGTATCTAAGTACCTTAATACTAATTAACCTTGTTTCTAGTTTATTAGGAAATTGACCAATATTCAAATGTCACCCTGATAGGCCTGAACTAGGCCTTATAAGAGCTAAATAAGGCTCATACGGAGAGTAAACGTATTTTCAAGAGTCGAGAGTAATAACACATACTTTGTTTGTATAATTATTAAATTGATTTGTTCTACTTTATTGAGAAGTGTAACCAAAGTCAAAATTTTAGCCGCATTAACTTCAATGAGGCCTTATAAGAGCCAAATTGGGTCAAACTGGGAGGAACGATTTTCAAGAGCCTAGAGAAGTAATACATAATTTTAATACAATTACTACTAATTAACTATGTTTTATAGTCTAATTTGAAGTTTGACTAAAAGTCAACTTTCTGTCCCAGTTGGCCTGAACTAAACATTATTAGAGAAGTATAGGGCCTAAATTAGGACAAAACATAATTTTGAAGAGCCGAGAGTAGTATTACTCATTTTTTATACACAATTACGACTAATTAAATTTTTTTTCTTGTCTTAATTAGGAAAGTTTGACCACATCACCTTTCATCAAACCCGATAGGCCTGAACGAGGCCATAAAAGAGACGTGGGCCCAAATATGGAGAAAAACGTGATTTTTAAGTGTCGGGAGTAGTATTATTGGCTTCTGTGTATAGTTACTATGAATTAAACTTGTTTTCAGGCTAAATTGGATAGTTTGACCAAAAGTAAAACTTTCATCCTCGATTGTTATACCTAGGCCTTATTAGCGTCGAATAGGCCTAGACATGGAGAAAACGTATTATCAAGAGTCGGGAGTTATATTATATAGTTTCTATGTGCATTACAACTAATAAACTTATTTCTAGTCGTAAATAGGAAGTTTAACCATAAGTGAAACTTTCCGCCCTGACTGGCCTGAACTAGGCCATATAAGAGGCGATTAGGGCCCACGGGGAGTAAACATGGTTTTACAGAGACGGGAGTATTATTACATATTTTCAACATACAATTACTACTAATTTAACTTGTTTTCGATTGGCCTGAAGTAGGACTTATTAAGATCGGATTGGGCCCAAATGGGGAGAAAATATAGTTTTCAAGAGCCAGAAGTAGTATTAAATAGTTCCATGCATAATTACTACTAATTAACTTGTTTCAAGTCTTAATTAGAAAATTTGACCAAAAGTCAAACTTTAAGCACCAATTGGCTTGAACTAGACCTTATAAGAGTTGATTAGGCACAAATGAAAGAAATATGATTTCAAGAGCCGAAAGTATATTACATAATTTCTATGTATAATTACTGCGAAGTAAATTTCGTTTCTAAGTCATAATTGAAAGTTGACCAAAAGCCAAACTCACCCCCGATTGCCTGAACTAGGCTTTATAAGAGTCGAAAAAAGGCCCAAACGTGGAGAAAATATTGTTTTTCAAGAGCCGAACGTATTATTTGATAGTTTCTATGTACAGAACTACCACTAATTGAATTTGTTTTATGTCTTAATTGGGAAGTTTGACTGAACTTTTAGCCCCCATTGACCAAACTAGGTCATATAGAGCCAAATAGGACGCAAATGGGGAGAAAACTAGTTTTCAAGAGCGAGGATTATATACATAGTTTATATGTATAATTCTACTAGTAACTTTGTTTCATGTCTTATTGGGAAGTTTAACCAAAAGTCAAATTTTCAACCTTGATTGCTTGAACTACGCCTTATAAGAGCTGAATAAAGCCCAAATAGGAGAAAACGTGATTTTCAAGAGCCGAGTAGTATTACTAATTTTTTTATATACAATTACTACTAATTTACTTGTTTCTAGTCTTAATTGGGAGGTTTTGTCTAAAGTTAAAACATCAGCCCTCATTGGCCTAAACTAGGATTTATAAGAGTCGAATAGGCCCAAACAGGGAAACTTAGTTTTTAAGAGATGAAAGTAGTATTATATAGTTTCTATGTACAAATATTACTATTAAACTTATTTCCAGTCTTAATTGTGAACTTTGACCAAAAGTCAAACTCTCACCCTCGAAGGGCCTGACTAAGCCTTATAAAAATCTGAATATGACACAAATGGTGATAAAATGTATTTTCAAATTTCAGACTAATATTACATAGTGTTCTAATGCCAATTACTAATAATTAAACTTTTTTACAGTTTTAATTGGAACGTTTGACAAAAAGTCTAACTTTCAGCCCGACCCGAACAGATTATATAAGAGCAATAGGGCTTAAATAGAGAGAAAACATCATTTTCAAGAGCATGAGTAGTATTACGTAGTTTCTATATACAATTTTTATTAATTAACCATGTTTCTAGTCTTATTGAGAAGTTTAGCCAAAAATCAAACTTTCAACCGATTAGCCTGACTATATCTTATAAGAGCCGAATAGGGCCCAAAGGAGGAGAAAAGTGATTTCAAGAGCCGAAAGTAGTATTAGATAGTTTTTCTATATAAAATTACTACAAATTATCTTGCTTCTAACCATAATTAGAAGTGTTCGATCAGAAGTCAAATTTTAACCCGGCTGGCCTAAACAAGACCTTATAAGAGACGAGTAGGGCCCAAAAGGGGATAAAATAAGATTTTCATAAGTCGGGTAGTGTTACATAGTCCTATGTACAGTTACTACTAATTAAAGTTTTTCTAGTCTTAACCAGGAAGTTTTACCAAAAGTCAAACTTTCAGGGCTGGAAGGACCTAAACAGTGGGAAAATGTGATTTTAAAGAGTCGAGATTATATTTCATAGTTTCTATATACAATTATTATTAATTAACTTGTTTCAAATATAAATTGGGAATTTTAACCAAATATTAAACTTTCGGCCTAGAATGGCCTGAACAAGACCTATAAGAGCTAGAAGGGGCCAAATAAGGGGAAAATATGATTTTTAGGAGCCGTGAGTAGTATTACGTAGATCCATGTACAATTACTACTAACTAACCTTATTTTTTCGCTAATTCAGAGTTTGATCAAAAATCAAACTTTCTACCCTGATTAGCCTAGCATGCCTTATTAGAGTGGAGTAGGGTCAAAACAGGGAGAAAACGTGATTTTTCAAGAGCCAAGAGTAGTATCACATAGTATCTATATACAATTACTACTTACAAACTTGTTTCTAGTCTTAAGTAGAAAGTTTGACCAAAGTCAATCTTTCAGCCCCGATTGGCCTGAACTCTCGCGTTTATAAGAGTCGAATATCGCCCAAATAGAGAGATAATGTTATTTTCATGAGCCGGAGTAGTATTACATAGTTTCAATAGACAATCACTACAAATTTAACTTGTATCCATTCTTAATTGGGATGTTTTTCCTAAAGTCAAAATTCAGCCTCGATTGTCTATTAGTACTTATAAGAGCCGAATATAGCCCAAACAGGGAGAAAACGTGATTTTTGAGAGATCATAGTTATATTACAAGTTTTCAATGTACCATTCTTACAAATTTAATTTTTTTCCAGTCTTAATTGGGATGCTTAACCAAAAAATAAATTTTCAACCCTAATTGCCGGAACTAGGCATTATATAAGAGCTGAATAGGGAACAAACAGGGAGTAAACATGGCTTTTAAGAGCCGAAATTAATATTACACAGTCTATATACAATTACTACTATTAACTTATTTCAAGTCTTAATCGAGAAGTTTAACTAAAAGTCAAACTTTCAACACTGATTGGCATGAAGTAACCCAAAAGTCAAACTCTCCAACTCTAATTGGCACGAAAGAGGCTTTATAAACCTGAATGGGGCCCAATAGGGAGAAAATATAATTTTCAAAGCTGAGAGTAGTATTACATAGTTTCTATGCACAATCACTACTAATTATTTTATTTTCAGTCTTAATTATGAAGTTTGACCAAAAGTCAAACTTTCATCACCGATTGGCCTAAACTAGACCTCAAAAAGCGGAATAGGGCACAATCAGGGAGAAAATTGTTGGCTCAAAGGCCCATCACTCTAGTTTTGATGATGATTAATTCATGTAGTTTTAGTACTAATGATCTTGTGTTTATATTTTTCATATTTACCATCAAGATCTTAGTAGGCCGCTTAGCTTGAACAAAAAAATTTTGGAGCTAACACATATAGATTCAAGAGCTCGCGTGTCAAATCGCATCTAGCACTCAGATGGTCCAAGCTCTTTGGATCGTATTTGGATCGAGTCGGCTTAGAGAAGGAGTTCTACAAGAAGAACTTCGGTTTGTTTAGTTTAGTTTGTGTTTAGATCTTGTGTAAAGATAGACTAGTGTTGATATGCTCAAGTTCACACATACATACAAGTTCCATATTTTTGGTTTCCGATTTAACCGGTTTTGGATTTCGAATATACATACATATATATATATATATATATATATATATATATATCATATTTATATATATATATATATATACATATATATATATATATATATATATACATATATATATATATATATATATACATATAATATATATATATATATATTATTATATTTATATATTTATATATATATATTGGTTTTCATGGAATAGATAAAATCAAAACAAGTTTACATAGTTTAATGTATATTAGATTTCATCTATATACATATATGCTTCATATATTTAGTAAAACTTATTTTGATCATATTTATGTGTTTAGAGTTTTGTAATTAACAAAACCTGTTTTGCATTTTATGTCAAAATATAGATATATCATTTAATATGTATTGGATTCTATCCATACACAATATGATTCAAAAGAGTTTAAATATCTTATTTTTGTATTATACAAGTTTGAAAAAAATCAGATTTCCATTTCAAAGTTTGATTTTGGAAAATACCAATTTTGTGTTTAAGCCTAATTTATATCACAAAAATAGTTCAAATAGTTTGTAATATGTGTTGATTTTTTGTCACACATGTTTATTCTTCAAATATTTATAAGGACCTATTTTTGTGAATTTTGAGAATTTATGGATTTTATTGGAGTTAGGGCGTGTTTGTTTCGCCGCAAAACGCCGCAAAACGCAAGTCGTAAAACTTCTTTTCCATTTTCCGCCGTTTGTTTCGCTGAAAAACAAGTTGCAAAAATGCAATCTTCTTTCTCACTTGCAGTTGCTACAGTTAAATTTGTGGTCATGTAATCTCACTTTTACACTCTTATTTTCTCACTTGCAGTTGCTACAGTTAATTTTGTGGTCATGTAACTCTCACTTATAGTACCTTTACAGTTCAAAACAGTTACTTGATAATCAATATATTATTTAATATTATTAAATATTTAATATTTTAAATAGTGTTCAATTTCTATTTAATTATTTTATTATTTTATATTTTTAATCTTTATTTTTTTTATTGTTTTTAATATTGTTTTAATATTTAATATTTACTATTTTAATTTACTATTTTTTTAATATTTTATTTAATACTTTATTATTTTATTAATACTTATTCAATTTTTTATTATTTTATTTAGAGTTAATATTTATTGATATAATATATTATATCTTTACTATATTTTAATTATTTATTTTATAATATAAAAATTACTTTATTAGTATCATAAATATATTTTATTATTATATTAATATTTTATTATGTTAATATTGTAATAATAATTCATTATAGTAATACTATAATGATAATTTATTATTAAATTATAATTATATTTTACTTTATTAATTTTATATTTCTATAATATTACAATATATTATAATAAAATTTATAATATAATAATTTTCAAGTATTTTAATATTATAATATTATAACTATATTTTATTATTTTTGTAAGATTTTTTAATATTATATTTTATTAGTATATTCTTAAAATTTTATTAATGTTCTTTAGATTTTCTTAAAATATTATATTATTTATTTAGTTAATATTTTAGTAATTTTTACTATTTATACTAATATTTTATTAATATAATTGTTATAAATAAAATATTAAGATTATTAATTTTTTATCTCAAATTATTAATACAATTTAATTTGCAATAGTAGATTTAATTTAATAGTAATTTAATATTTAAATCACTGCTACATTAATTTTGTGGTCACTTTTCCACTTACACTTTTACATTACCAACCAACAGCGTAAACGCAATATACTTTACCATTTACATTTTCACTTTATCAACTAACACCGTAAACACAATATACTTTTCCATTTACACTTCACTTTATCAACCAAACACCGTAAAACACAATATTTTTCTCTGCTACAGTTCACTTTTTTCCATTCTCATTTTTACGACTTACGACTTGCGACGTTTTGCAAACGAAACAACAGGCCCTTAAAATGTCTAAGTTTCAAGTCCTTATTCTCTGCCAGAACCTACTAGCGGTCGTCGACGTCGACCGATGTGCAGAGGACATGCACAAGGCCAGCCTATAAGGCTGGTCGACCGATTGTACACTCTCGGATAGTGCCGGTCCACTGGGCAGTCGACGATAGGCTTGGCCTGGTCGACTGGGCGGTCGACCGGAAGCCCAACGGTCAGAATATGACCGTTGGACGGTCGACCGACCGATCGATCGGAAGGTCAATTTTGACCTTTTCTGGCTGCCAACTGCTAGTTTTTTGAAAGGCTATATATAGGCTTCTCTTGGGCTGTTTTCAATAAGATTTCTTGAGAGCTATTTTCTCATCTTTTCAAGTGTTATCTGCATGTTTTTTAAAAGAGTTTTTGTGCCAAAAGTTTTTTTTAATTTTTTAAAGTGTTGAAAAAATCAAAGAAAAGAGGGTCTTTGGTAATTAGTTTTGATCTTTATTTTCATATCTCTAGCATTTTTTCTAAGTGTTTTTCTTTGTTATTTTCTTTTCAAATACTTTGTTTTCTCACACTTAGGCTATCATATCTAATCCTATCTATAAGATCTTGTTTTTGTGAGAAAAATTGTTTGTTGTCTATTGTGACCACCATGTGTTATTTGTGGTCAATTGTGATCACCAAGTTTGTAATCTCTTCTTTGCTTTGTTTTTGTACCTTGTCCCTCTTGTGCAGAGTGATTGTGGTTTGGCTTTGTGCCCTATCCCTCTTGTTCAGAGGTGATTCTGTTTGAGTTTTGGCTTTGTGCCTTATCCCTCTTGGGGTAGAGTGATTGTGATTTAGCTTTGTGCTTTGCCCCTCTTGTGTAGAGGTGATTATGCTTTGACTTTGTGCCTATCCCTCTTGTGTAGAGGTATTGTGTTTGTGAGAGGAGTAGTGTACTCCAAGTGTAGAGTTGTAATTCCTTAGTGAAGGTCCCTTTGTGTAAGGTCCTATGTAGACATATAGTAGAAATCCTTCTGTGTGAAGGCGGGGACGTAGAGCAGTGGCTTGAACCTCGAAACATATCTTGTTGTTTGCGTTTGATCTACTATCTCTTAACTCTATCTCTCTTATATCTTGTATTACTTTACATTGCACATATTCATTTGCTAGATATTATTTGTGTGTTTCCCATATTGTGTTTGAACAAAGAGAGCTTCATATAGCACCTCAACTCTTAATTTAGAGGAATCTCAAGGAAATAGTCCAGAGCCCTTTATGGGAATTCAGCTATAATCTTTTGTTACACATATGTATTGCAATTGAGTTTTTAATTCCGCATCATTTGTCATTAGATTAGCTTGTACATCTATTCACTCCCCCTCTAGGTGTATTTCAATTAGTATTTGAGCCTACGCTCCCGATATTAGGTTTAACCACCTAGGAGTGAGATCTTGGATTGCTAATCTAGTATTGCATTTACACACATATAGTTTATACACTCATGGATCACCTTGCCCCTCCCATGTTTGATGTTTCTAACGTCGATATGTGAAGTTTAGGATGAGTGCTTATTTAAAAACCCTAAGTTTGCATGTCTATCTTGCCACTATCAAGAAAACTTTTTGGTAAAGACAAGTATATTGAGGCTAATGCAAAAGCCTTAGATGCACTAAAGCATACACTCAGCAAAAAATATTTATCTGTGGTTTCTCATTGTGATTTTGCTTGTGGAATACATTGACATCTCCTGAGCTACAAACGACAAACAATATGGAGAAAGAATCTAGTGGAAAAGAGTCTGACCAAGCTTGCTTCATGGTCCAAGGAATGACTCCTTTGAATACATTCGAATACTCATCTAGATGATCGTGCTAGCTCCTCTGATGATGATCATGATAGTATGGATGTCCATTCATTAAATGAAGAGTTTTCCCTATTTTGTGAAAACTTGCTAGAAAAATACAAACTTTTGAAAAAAAAAGTTTTAAATTAAACGAAGAAAATGATAATTTGTTTTCAAAGCTAGACTGGTTTTACAAGAGAGGGTTAAGATTTCAAGTGAAAGAGATTCCGTGAAAACCCAACTTGATCTTATTTTAAAGGAAAATGAAATTTTAAAGAATAAAAATGATTTTGATGATTTCTTGAAGAAAAATGAGATTTTGTCTTCAAAACTCGATTTGTTTTAAAGGAGAACAATTCTTTGAAAAATAAAATTATTTTAATTTCAAAAGAACTAGACTTAATTTCAAAGAAAAATATTTCTTTGAAAAATGATTTTGATTCCCATGTTTGTCATGCTACTATAGATTCATCCTCTATTGATAGACATATTGTATGCTCCAAATCTTCTTCAAGTATTAATAATGATATTAGTAAGTTGAAGAAAAATGTAAATTGTTTGGGCTTCACTTTGAGCCAACGTGCTATGGATCACAAGAAATTGGAATCCCTGTTTCGAAATAAACAAGTTTCACATATTCATGCACACCAACATAGCACACACATACTCATCATGATCACACATGACACCATGTATGCTTATGTGTACACTTGTACACATTATGAATGAACATGTCACCTTGCAAAGTTTTGCTATGATAGAATACATAATTCAAATTTTGTAATAAATTTGTTGGGTTGCGAAAGGTGTGTTAACCTTCATGAACCCAATAAGGTATGGGTACCAAAATCCCTCCCTATTGTATTTGATGTAAGTGTGGGCTCTCACTTGACGTGAGAGTTTTGATGCCTTGATGGTGGATGCGTTTGAGCTTGATGGACATTACATTAGATGCATCACCTTCAAGGATATTTGGTGGGGAACTACAATGGTTTGGAGACCTAAAGATTAGCTCTATTGGTTTTGGTAACTATCTTTAACTCCCATTTGATTACATGCTCTAATTGATTGATTTTTATTTGTTTTGATTTTTCATGTCCATTATATTAAATGCAATGTCAATTAGACTTGAGATATACATAAATAGTATTTTGAGATACACCCATATTTTATATGAACTATTATTTTTGTGTTCTAACTATAGTTTGGCTATTGTGTATATGCTAGTTTTAAAGCACGAGCATTTATCCTAATGATCATGTTTATATTTTTGCACTTCATGTTTTTGATTACTTGATTAGATGAAGTTTTCGTTAAAAACGTGTGTTTATACTTGTACAAGTAGTGAGCTACACTTGGTTATTATGTGTTTGTGCTTCATTGCTCATTTGTACTCATTACTGTACATTCATAACCTAGTTTTGATGATTCTTTCATTTATACTTGCTTTCTCTCCATTTTTATACATGTTTTCATAAAAATGTGTTTATTTTCATGTATATGTTAATTTAGTCTAAAACTATTAGATATATATGTTTATCCTAGAGTAACTTGCTTTTCATGCAAAAATTTTTTGTGGACTCGTTTATGTTTGGGATATGTATGTATACTTTTAGTTTCAACAAACATACATATACCTTGAAGCATATTTAGTTTTGATGAATTCTTACTTTTGATAAAAGGAATTTCATTGAGCTTCTTTGCTTATCTCCATGATTATGCTTATTACATGATTTTTACACTCTATGTCTAGTGTTTACTCATGACTTTGTTTTCATGAGTTTTATATATGCTTTATAGACTTTGAGTGTCAATTATTGTGCGATTTTCATGTTTTCATGGGATATATGATTTGTTTCATGTCTTGAAGGATCTTTAACTAGTTTTTTAAATATTATTTTAAACTAGTATTCTTGATTCTTAATTGGGAGAGTTTTCAAATTAGGCTAAAATATTTTCAAATCATGATTTTTTAAAACCCCTACCAACCCATGGGGGATGGTTAGACGACCATACCTTGTATCCCTTATTGAATATCTTTTAAATTTGTGCATGAATAGGGTGGTAGGTATGAGTTATACACATGATCTTCATGGAATTTTATTTTTATATACTCATATTTGTTTCTTATATATGTATGCTTAAAATTTAACAATTTCATTGGTATTCCTAATTTTATACAGACGTATATATGATTTGATTGTGCTTGTTTTACAATATCTTTACATTCTTAAAGCACAAATTATATTTATGTTAAGCTTGATTTTATTTCAAATGTTATTGGTATCTTTGCAAGCTTATGCATTAATTTCAATTGGTATTTATTTGGTATCAAAATGTACTTCATGTCTCACCTTCAATTGGTATCAAAATCTACATTGGTATCTTAAAAAAAATCTTTTTTTGTTGTTTTTCTACAAGTGGTACCAATATTTATTTTTGTCAACTACTATTTAATTTCATTGGTATCAAAATTTTTTTGTTGACTTCAAGAAATTTTAAAATTTTGTTTTAAAACTAGATTCAAAATTTGTTGATATGTTTTGCCAGTATTCAAGGGAAGCTTAACATCTTCTCTATATATAGATTCATACTGAGTGTATCTCACATTGAGGAGCTTGACCTCTCTTCTTTACGTGGTACACGTGTGTAGGGGAGCTTAACATCTCCGCTTATACATTATATATTATACTTTATGTGGGTTAGGGTCTAGTCATCCCTTTTTTTGTAATGCATGTATGCAGGGGGAGCTAACTTTATGTCTCTCCTCTTCATGAATATATATCGCATATAAATCTTTATTGTTTGTTTGTCTTCGCTCCTTTATTGATGAATTGACAAAAACGGGAGAAGAATTTAGAGAGTTTATATATGCATGTTTATATCTTTATTTATGCATATATGTTTTTATTTAGTTTATACATTTCATTAAATATCTATTTGTTTTATTGCTATGTATGAGTTAAGGGGAGCTTCTATAAAGTTTATCTTTAATCCATGCATATATAACTTCATGACTTTTGTCATCATCAAAAAAGGGTGATTGTTGGCCCAAAGGCCCATTACTCTAGTTTTAATAATGATTAACTCATATAGTTATAGTAGTACAATTGATCTTGTGTTTATATACTTTCAGATTTACCATCAAGATCTTAGTATGTTCTTAACTTCAACAAAAGAGTTTTGGAGCTAACATATGTAGATTCAAGAGCTCGCGCGTCAAGATCGCATCTAGCACTCGGATGGAGTCAAGCTCTTTAGATCGTGTTTGGATCGAGTCAGCTTGGAGAAGGAGTTCTACAAGAAGATTTCGGTTTATTTAGTTTTAGTTTGTATTTAGATCTTGTATGAAGATAAACTAGTGTTGATATGCTCAAGTTAACACAAACACACAAGTTCAATATGTTTGATTTTCGGTTTAACTGGTTTTGGATTTCGAATATACATATATATATGATTTTCATGAATAGATAGAATCAAAACAAGTTTACATGGTTTAATATATATTAGATTTCATCTATATACATATATGCTTCATATATTTAGAAAAACTTATTTTGATGATCCTATTCATGTGTTTAGAGTTTTGTAATTAACAAAATCTATTTTGATTTTATGTGAAAAACATAGATATATCATTTACATGTGTATTGGATTCTATCCATACACAATATGATTCAAAAGAGTTTAAATATCTTGTTTTTGTAATTATACAAGTTTGAAAAAATCGGATTTCCATTTCAATGTTTGGTTTTTGGAAAATACTGATTTTGTGTTAAGCCTAATTTCTTATATGACAAAAATAGTTCAAATAGTTTGTAATATGTGTTGATTTTTTGTCACACATATTTATTCTTCAAATATTTATAAGAACCTATTTTTTTGGAATTTATGAGAATTTATGGGATTTCATTGGAGTTAAAGTGTCTAAGCCTCAAGTCCCTTATTCTTTGCCAGAACCTGCGACCGGACGGTCGACCGGACCAGTCGACCGATGTGCACGAGGACGGGCACAAGGCCAGCCTATAAGGTCGATCGATCGGGTGGTCGACCGACTGTAACTACCCAACTCTCGGGTAGTGCCGGTCGACCGAGCGGTCGACCGGAGGCCCAACGGTCAGAAAATAATTGTTGAATGGTCGACCGACCGGTCAATTTTGACCTTTTCTGGTTGCCAACGGCTAGTTTTTTGAGAGGCTATATATAGGGCTTCTCTTGGGCTGTTTCAACAAGATTTCTTGAAAGTATTTTCCCATCTTTTCAAGTGTTAGCAGTAAGTTTTTAAAAGAGTTTTTGTGCCAAAAAGTTTTATTTTTATTTGTTTTAAAGTGTTAGAAAAATCAAAGAAAAGAGAGTCTTTAGGAAATTGGTTTTGATCTTTATTTTCATATCTATCTAGTATTTTTCCCATGTATTTTTCTTTGTTATTTTCTTTCAAACACGTTGTTTTCTCACACTTGAGCTATCATATCTAATCCTATCTATAGGATATTGTTTTTGTGAGAAAAATTGTTTGTGTTCTATTATGATCTCCAAATGTTGTTTGTGGTCTATTGTGATCACCAAGTTTGTAATCTCTTCTTTACTTTAGCTTTGTGCCTTGTCCCTCTTATGTAGAGGTGATTGTGGTTTAGCTTTATGCCCTATCCTTCTTATGTAGAGGTGATTGTGTTTAAGTTTTGGCTTTGTACCTTATCCCTCTTGTGTAGAGGTGATTGTGGTTTGGCTTTGTGCCTTGTCCCTCTTGTGTGAGGTGATTGTGTTTTGGCTTTGTGCCTATCTCTCGTTAGTAGAGGTGATTGTGTTTGAGAGAGGAGTAGTGTACTCCAAGTGTAGAGTTGTAATTCCTTGGTGAAGGTCCCTTTGTGGAAGGTCCTGTGTGGACATATAGTGGAAATCCTTCTGTGAGAAGGCGAGGACGTAGAGCAGTAGCTTGAACCTCGAAACATATCTTGTCGTTTGTGTTTAATCCATCTCTTAACTTTATCTCTCTTATATCTTGTATTACTTTACATTGCACATATTCATATGCTACATATAGTTTGTGTGTTGCCGATACTTGTGTTGAACCAAGAGAGCTTCATATAGCCTCAACTCTTAATTTTGAGGAATCTCGAGGAGATAGTCCAGAGCCTTTTACGAGAAATTTGGCTACACTCTTTGATTACACATAGTGTGTTGCAATTGAGTTTTTAATTCTACATTATTTGTCATTAGATTAGCTTATGCACCTATTCACCCCCTAGGTGTATTTCAAAAATGTGGTTTTCACGAACCATGAGTAGTATTAAATTGTTTTAAATACAATTACTACTAATTAACCTTATTTCTAGTCTTAATTCAGAAAATTGACCAAAATTCAAACACCAATCCGATTGGCCTGAGCTTGGCCTATAAAAGCTGAATAGGGCTCATACGGAGAAAAAATGTGGTTTTCAAGTGTTGAGAGAAATAATACTAACTTTCTATATACAATTACTACTAATTGAACTTGTTTCGAGTCTTAATTGGGAAGTATGACTAGAAGTAAAAAATTTCAGCCACGATTGACTTAAACTAGGTCTTATAAGAGTCGAACAAAACTGGGAGAAAATGTGATTTTCAAAAGCCTAGAGTAGTAATACATAATTTCTATTTACAATTACTACTAATTAACCTTATTTCTAGTCTTAATTAGAGGTTTGATCAAAAGTCAAATTTTCAGTCCCGGTTGGCCTGTACTGAAACTTATAAAAGATGAATATGGCCAAACAGGGACATAACATGATTTTGGAGAGGCGGAAGTAGTATTACTTAATTTCTATGTATAGTTACTACTAATTAAATTTATTTCTAGTCTTAATTTAGAAGTTTGACCAGAATTCAAACTTTCAAACCCAATAAGCCAGAACTAGGCCTTTAAAAAGACGAATATGGCCCAAGTCGAGAGAAAACGTGGTTTCTAAGAGTCGGGAGTAGTATTATATGGTTTCTATGTACTATTACTACTAATAAAACTTGTTTCCAATCTTAATTGAAAATATTTGATCAAAAGTCAAACTTTCAGCGTCGATTACCAGAACTAGGCTTTACTAGAGCCGAATAGGGCCTAAATAAAGAGAAAACGTGGTTATCAAAAGCTGGGAGTTATATTATACAGTTCTATGTACAATTATAACTAATAAACCTTATTTCTAGTTGTAAATAGGAAGTTTAACTAAAAGTCAGACTTTCAGTCCTGATTGGCTTGACCTAGGCCTTATAAGAGTCGATTAGAGACCAAACGGGGAAAATGTGATTTTTAAGAGCTGGGAGTTATATTACATCGTTTCAATGTACAATTACTACTAGTTTCTGATTGGCCTGAATTAGGACTTATTAAGAGACGAGTAGGGCCCGAATGGGGAGAAAATATGTTTTTCATGAATCGGGAGTAGTAGTAGCTAGTTTCTATGTACAATTACCACTAATTAAACATGTTTTTAGTGTTAATTGGCAAATTGGACCAGAAGTCAAAGTTTATTGGGCACAAACGAGAAGAAAATATTGTTTTCAAGAGCAAAGAGTAGTATTACATAGTTTTTATGTACAATTACTACGAACTAAACTTATTTCTAGTTATAATACGGAAGTTTGATCAAAGGTCAAACTCATCTCCGATAGGCCTGAACTAGACCTTTCAAGAGTCGAAAAGGGCCTAAACAGGGAGAAAATGTTCTTTTCAAGAGCTGAGAGTAGTATTTGATAGCTTCTATGTGTAATTACTACTAATTAAATTTAATTTTAGTCTTAATTAGAAAGTTTGACTAAAATTTTCAGTCTCGATTGACCTGAACTAAATCATATAAGAGTCGAATAGGGCTCAAACGGTGAGAAAACTTGGTTTTCAAGAGCTTTTATATGCACAATTGCTACTAGTTAACCTTATTTCATGTCTTAATTGAGAAGTTTTACTAAAAGTCAGATTTTCAATTCAGATTGGCCTGAACTATGCCTTATAAGAGCTGAATAGGATACAAATGGAAAAAATTTATGTTTTTCAAGAGTTGGGAGTAGTATTACATAGTTTTTATGTATAATTACTACTAATTTAACTTGTTTCTAGTCTTAATTCGGAAGTTTTCCCAAAAGTCAAAACATCAGCCCTTACTGGCCTGAATTAGGACTTATAAGAACCGAATAGGCCCAAACGGGAAGCAAACATGATTTTCAAGAGTCGAGAGTGATATTACATAGTTTCTATTCACAATTGCTACTAATTAAACTTGTTTCTAGTCCTAAATATATAGTTTCACCAAAAGTCAAACTTTCAGTCCCGACTAGCCTGAACTGGCATTATAAGAGCCGAATAAGGAGGAAGCGGGGAGAAAATATGGTTTTAAGAGCCGAGAGTATTATTATGTAGTTTTTTTGTACAATTACTACTAATTAACCTTATTTCAAGTCTTAATTGGAAAGTTTGATCAGAAGTCAAAATTTCAAACTTGGATGGCCTAAACTAGACTTTGTAAGAGACGGAATAGGGCTCAATCGCGGAGAAAATATGGTTTTCAAGAGCGACGAGTAGTATTGCATAGTTTCTATATGCAATTACTACTAATTAAAGTTTTTCTAGTCTAAACTGGTTAGTTGACCAAAAGTCAAAAATTTCAGAACGGAATAGGGCCCAAACGGGGGAGAAAACATGGTTTTAAAGAGTGAAGATTTATATAAGATAGTTTATATATACAATTACTACTAATTAATCTTGTTTTAAGTCTAAATTGGGAAGTTTGACCAAATGTCAACTTTTGGACCAAAATGGCCTGAACTTGGGCCCTACCCTATAAGAGTCTAAAAGAGGCCAAATATGGAAAAAAAAATATGGTTTTCAAGAACCGTGAGCAGTATGTAGGCTCAATATACAGTTTTTACTAATTAACTTTATTTTTACGTTAAATTTAAGATTTAACCAAAAATTAAACTTTTAGCCCCAGTTATTCTGGACAGGCCTTATTAGAGTTGATAGGGCCCAAATAGGGAGAAAACTTGATTTTCAAGAGCCGAGAGTAGTATTACATAGTTTTTATGTAAAATTATTACTAATAAACCTTATTTCTAATCTTAATTAGGAAGTTTAATTAAAAGTCAAACTTTCAGTCACGATGGCCTAAACTACGGCTTATAAGAGCCGAATAGGGACTAAATTGGGAGAAAACATCATTTTCAAGAGCCAGAAGTACTATTATATAGTATTTCTACTAAGTTAACTTATATCTATTCTTAACTGGGAAGTTTTTTCTAAAGTCAAACTTTCAGCCCCGATTAGCCTGATTAAGAATCGAATAGGGCTCAAACTGTGAGAAAATGTGATTTTCAAGAGACCTGAGTTATTTTACATAATTTCAATGTACAATTACTACTAATTTAACTTGTCAAGTCTTAATTGTGATGTTTGATCAAAAGTCAAACTTTCAACCACTACTGCGTGAATTAGGCGTTATAAGAGTCGAATTAGGGCCCAAACGGGGAGAAAACCTAGTTTACAAGAGCCAAAATTAATACTACATAGTTTTTATATATGATTAGTCCTAATTAACTTTGTTTCAAGTCTTAATTAGAAAGTTTGACCAAAGCAAATTTCAACCCTGATTGGCATGAAATAGGTCTTATAAGAGTGAATATGTCCAAACGGGAGAAAACTTGATTTTCAAGAGCCGAGAGTAGTATAATATTACATAGTTTCTATGTACAATTACTATTAATTAAGCTTGTTTCCAGTCTTAACTGAGAAGTTTGACTAAAAGTCAAACTTTCTGCCCAGATTTGCTTAAACTAGGCCTTATAAGAGCCGAATAGGGTACAAATGGAGAGAAAATGTGATTTTCAAGAGCCAGGAGTAGTATTATATTATTTCTAAGTATAATTACTACTAATTAACCTTGTTTCAAGTCTTAATTTGGAAAATAGACAAAAAGTCAAATGCCAGCATCGATTAGCCTGAATTAGGCCTTATAGAGCTGAATAGGGCTCAAACGGAGAGAGAATGTTGTTTTCAACAGCCGAGAGTAATAATGCATACTTTCTATATACAATTATTACTAATTGAATTTGTTCCTTGTCTTAATTGGGAAGTGCGACTAGAAGTCAAAATTTCTGTCGCGATTTACTTAAATTAGGTCTTATAAGAGCTGAATAGGGTCTCAAATTAGGAGAAAACGTGATTTCTAGTGCCGAGAGTAGTAATACATAGTTTCTGCACACAATTACTACTAAGTAACCTTATTTCTAGTCTTAATTGGAAGTTTGACCAAAAGTCAAACTTTCTGTACTGGTTGGCCTGAACTAGACCTTGTACGAGACGAATAGGGCCCATATGGGGACAAAAGGTGATTTTGAAAAGCTGGGAGTAGTATTACTAAATTTCTATGTATAATTACTATTAATTAAATTTGTTTCTAGTCTTAATTGAAAAGTTTGACCAAAAGTATAGGCCTGAACTAGGCCTTCAAAGAGACGAATAAGGCCCAAATGGGGAGAAAATGTCGTTTTCAAGAGCCGAGAGTAGTATTATATGATTTTTATGTACAATTATTACTAGTTAAACTTGTTTTCTGACTTAATTGGAGAGTTTGACCAAAAGTCAAATTTTCAGCCCCGAATGTCAGAACTAGGCCTTATTAAAGCCAAATAGGGCCTAAATAGGGAGAAAACGTGGTTATTAAGAGCTGAGAGTTATATTACATAGTTTCTATTTATAATTACAACTAATAACGCTTGTTTCTAGTCATAAATAAGAAGTTTGACCAAAAGTTAAACTTTCAGGCCCGATAGGCCTGAACTAGGCCTTATAGAGTCGATTAGGGCCCAAACAGGGAGAAAACCTTGTATTCAAGAGCCGAGAGTAGTTTTATATAATTTTATTGCACAATTACTATTAATTTAACTTGTTTTCGATTGGCCTAAACCAAGATTTATTAAGAGACGAGCAGGGCCCAAATTGAGAGAAAATGTGATTTTCAAACGCCGGGAGTAGTCTTAAATAGTTCTTATGTATAGCTACCACTAATTAAACTTTTTTTTAGTCTTAATTGAGAAATTTAACCAAAAGTTAAATTTTAAGCATCGATTGGCCAGAACCGTGCCTTATAAGAGCCGAATTGGGCACAAACGGGGAGAAAACTTAGTTTTCAAGAGTCGAGAGTAATATTACATAGTTTCTATGTATAATTACTATGAATTAAACATATTTCAATCATAATTGAGAAGATTGATAAAAAATCAAACTCAGCACTGATTGGCCTGACTAGGCCTTATAAGAGTCAAAAAGGGCCCAAACGGGGAGAAGACATTATCTTGAAGAGGTAGAAGTAGTATTTGATAGTTTCTGTTGTAAATCACCTAGAGGGGGGGTGAATAGGTGATGGCTAATCTAATGATCACAAAATGCGGAATTAAAAAACTTATTAAACTAAACACTAAGTTTAACACAAGAGTGTAGCCGAATTCCCCGTGAAGGGCTCTGGACTAACTCCTCAAGATTCCTCTAAATAACAGTTGAGGTGCTACGTTAGCTCTCTTGGTTGAATACTAGTGTTAGCAAACAATCCCCAAGCATATAACAATTAAGCACACAATGTCTATCAAGCATATAAAGATGAAAGCAATATAAGCATGCAAGATATAAAGACAAAGAGATAGAGAGTGAGCAATCGCAAACACGGAATATTTGTTTCGAGGTTCGAGCACACTTGCTCTACGTCCCCGCCTTCAACACTATGAAGAATTTTCACTATAATCGATCCCACCGGATCACTCGGTGCCGCAACACCTACAAGGCGAGTTCACATTTGAACTCCTTGGACTCCCTAGTCCCGTACACACCGCAAGCCCACAAGCTCGCCGAGGCCGCACCTCAAATACCGAGTCCACACACGAACTCGAAACATCGCGAATACACACGTCCGCGCCCTCAAAGCAAAGAAGAAGTCTTTGGTGATCACAACACTTTGATCACTTAAAAACAATCTCACAAGAACACTCCCATAGGATGAATATGTCAATGGGTTGCTCAAGTGTTTGTGAGAAAAACAAGGATGGAAGTGGTGGAGGAAAACTCAAGAAAATCACTTTCAAAACACTCTTGATAAACTCCCCTTTTTGATTGGAAATATTTGCTCTCAAATAAGTGGAGAAAACTTCTTAATGGAGTTGGAAAAACTAGCTCAAAACCCACTAAAAAATCTTAGAGAAAACAGCCCCCAAAAGTCCCAATTTATAGAGCTAGAAAAACTAGCCGTTGGGAGCCAGGTTGGCCTGTCGGTCGACCGCTCGGTCGACCGGCCAACGGTCAGATTTCTGACCGTTGAGCCAGCGGTCGACCGGCCGGTCGACCGTGGCCTGGATACAGAGAGCAGACCCTCTGTCCGGTCGACCGGCCCGGTCGACCGGGGCTTTCCAGAGAGCAGAAGCGCTCTGCGGTCCACCGGGTCGGTCGACCGGCCCTCCAGCCAGACTGGCGTGCACGTTCTGTGCACGTCGGTCGACCGTCCCGGTCGACCGACTTCAAGCTCGGTCGACCGGCAGAAGCCAGGACAGGAATTTCAGGGATTAAAAACTTGGTCATTTTGGCTCAAATAAAATCCCATAAAATCATGAAAAATCTACAAAAATAGTTTTAACATTATACTTTGATAATCAAACATGTTTGAGCAAAATCAAGACATGTTACAAATAATTTGAGCTATTTTTGTAACTTAGAAATTTTGGCTAAAAATGAAAACTGTATTTTTTCAAAATTGGTTTTCCAAAATTTATTTTTCCAAACTTCTCCAAATACAAAAACAAGATATTTTAAACTCTTTTAAAGCATAGGGTGTATGGATATGATCCACTACACATATATGGTGAATATCTATGTTTGTGACATTTAAGCTCTAAATACGGTTTTGGTTAAAACATGTAAATAGCAAGTCCAAAAACCAAACCGGTATTTTTCTAAAAGAAAACTCTTTTGTATTTTTTCAAAATAAAATTCTTTTATAAAAACTCATCTAAATTAAGAGTGTGTGTGTATATGGTATACTTGAGCAATCCACCAACTATTCTATCTTTTACATTTTAATCTAAAAATAAAATCTTATAAAACAAACCTAGACACAAGTCTTGATCTTGAAGGTCTTCACTTGAAGTCTTCTTCTCCTTCTTGACTTGGTCCAAACTTGATCCAACGAGCTAGACTCCTCTTGAGTACTTGATGTGGTCTTGATGCACAAGCTCTTGAATCAAACCGTGCTAGCTCCAAAACTTGACTTTAAATCCTTTGTTGAAGCTACACACCTACTAAGATCTTGATCACAAATCTGAGACTAAATAAACACAAGATCATTAGTACTATAACTACATGAGTTGATCATCATCAAAACTAGATTGATGGGCCTTTGGGCCAACAATTTCCCCTTTTTGATAATGACAAAACTCATGGAGTTATATATGCATAGATTAAAGTAAAGCTTCAAAGAAGCTCCCCCTTAACTCATGCATAGCAATAAACAAATAAATATGCAATGAAGTATATAAACATGTATGCAAATATAAGGAGATAAACATGCCAATCAAGCATAAAACTCATCAAATTCTTTTTCTCCTATTTGCAAAACAAAACATATATGCATAAACAAAAATCCTTCTCCCCCTTTATGAATAAAACAAGGAAAACATGCATGCATATATACCAAATACTTCTCCCCCTTTTTTTCAATCATCAACAAAAGGGGTTAAAACAAAACAATGTTCTCCCCCTTTGTGTCAAAAATAAAAATCAACAAAGAGGTGAAATCAAATCAACCAAAAAATGCGATATACATTCATGAAGAGAAAGACGCTAAGTTAACTTCCCTACATATATGCATTACATGAAGAAGGGATGACAAGCCCTAACTCACATAACGCATAATATGCAATGCACAAGAGGAGATGTGAAGCTCCCCCTACACACGTGTATCACATAAAGAAGAGTTGTCAAGCTCCTCAATATAAGATACATTCAACATGAATCTATATGTAGAAGAGATGTTAAGCTCCCCTTGCATATAAGCAATACACATCAAAACATTTTTGATATTTCTTATTAAAACAAAATTTTGAATTTTTTCTCAATAAAACAAATTTTGAGATACCCAAAAAAAAATTTTAGGATATCAATTATAAATAATTGTAAATAAACATTACAAATTTGAATTTTGATACCAATTTTAAAAAAAATGCATAAGCTTATTAAAATATTAATTGAAAAATTAATTGAAAAACAAGATTTGAATTAAGCTTAGCATAAACAAACTCTGTGCTTTAGACATGTAAATCGATTTTAATCTCAAGCATAAATAACTCATATATATGTATGAAAAAAGAATACCAATAGAAATTGATATTATTTGAATTAGAAAGCATACATATATAGGAAACAAAATATGAGTGTATACAAAAATATCAATTGAGATACCAATTGAAAATAACAATTGTAAATCATGTATATAACTCATAAGCTACCACCCCTTTATATGCTCAAGATAAAATATTTTTCAATAAAACTTACAAGGCATACTCGCCCAGCCGTCCACCCATGGAAGGTAGGGGTTTTCAAAAATAGGTTTGAAAATATTGTATGTTTGAAAAACTCTACTATATCGAAGAATATCGCAACTAGTTAAATGGAAAAACTTATAAACTAGTACGAAATCCTTCAAGTAAGGAATAAACAAAACTATTTTTCATGAAACACATGTAAATCACATGGCACTAAACACTCGAAATCAATAAGACACATATCATGCTCATGAAAACAAAGTCATGAGAAACCATCAAATAAGGTGAGTGTATAAGTGTAATGTGAAACACATAATCAAGAAAGGTAAACAATAAGTTCAATTTGAAATTCCTTTAAACATGAAACTCGTCAAAACGAAATTTTCATTAAAACAATCTATACTTCAAGGCATATGTATGTTTTGACAAAACAAGAAGTATACAAACATATCCCTAAACACAATTTGAGTCCATAATAAAGATTTGCATCAAAAGCAAATGACTCAAAGGGGTATACATGTATATCTTAAGGTTTGGCAAAATAAACATATACATGAAGTGAAAACACAATATCATAAAAAAATATGTCCAAAATGGGAATACAAGTTTAAAATGCATGAATCATTAAAACTAGACTATACGAGCACGTCTAATGGGTACAAATAAGCATTCAAGCACAAAGATTTAATTGTGGCCCACTATATGTATCTATATCCTAGTTTTAATGAAAACTAACATTTAAACAAGTAATCAAAACATAAAGCATCAAAACAAATATGAAAATCCATTTTTCATATGAAGATCATTCATTTTTCATCTTAAAACAAACTTTTAGGTATATGTATGATTTATCCAATCCTAACAATATGCATACATATCCCAATCATAAAAGAGTCTATTAATAGTATTTGCATGAAGGCAAGAGACTCATGGGTATACATGTATATTTATTAGATTTGAATAAAAATTGCATATACATGAAGCTAAACATAAAAATAGGCAAAACATGTATAAATGAGAGAATCATCAAAACTAACCTATACATGTGCATATAGTGAGTACAAATGAATAATGAAGTGTAAACATATATGAATCAATTTGTTGCTCACTATTTGTACATGTATAAATACAAGTTTTGACAAATACTACATCTAATCATGTATTTACCACATGAAGCACAAAAACACATAAAACATGAACATGCTAAAAGATATTATGTATAAAAGAGCATGTAAATAAACTAGGAGTTTTAGAGATAGTTACCAAACCAAAGAACTATGCTCAAAATCTCCAAAACATGGTGGTAGTCCCACCAAACTTCCTTGATAGCGATGCATCAAATATGTGTCCATCAAGTCCATATGCATCCACCATCAACGCACCACTCCCTCACGTCGTGTGAGAGCCCGCACCTACATCAAAAATACAAGGTGGGGATTTTGGTACCCATTTTCTTTTGGGCCCTTGGGGGTTAGCTTTGTAAGGAACCCAAACATTTTTGTTAGCAAAATTTATATGATGTAACTTATCAAAATAAAACTTTGCTAAATAGCCTTTGCGGCCACAATGTGTACATTTGTACACCTTAGGATGCATATGAGTGTGGGTGTGGTCATGACGTGCAAGATGTGCATATGCATGATGTGGGTGATATGCATGAATATGTGGAGTTTTTTCTTTGAAAACAAGGACTCCAATCTAGAGTGGTTAAAAGCACATTTGCTCAAAGTTGAGCTTAAATAATTTATTTTATTTTTCAAAGTTTTAATCTCATTTTGGTTAATAGTAGCATGTAAAGCATGGTGAGAATGAGAATCATTTTTCTTATTCCTTTAGAAACATTTTCTTTTTCTTTTTCAACTATTTTTCTTTTTAATGAGTGGTTTTCATTTAAAGCAACTTCTTTTTATTTTTCCACCAAAACAATTTTATTTTTCAAAGTAGTGTTTCCTTCACAAAGATCATTTAATTTAGACATTAAGGAAACTTTTTCATTTTTCAAAGATTCATTTTCTTTTGAAATAATTTCAAATTTTTCTTGCAAAGAATCTTTTTCATTTAACATGGCATCAAATTTGTTTTTCATTTTCTTATTATCTTTTCTAAGCATGTCATATTTTTCAAGTAATTGTTGACAAAAAGATGTAAGCTCATTATATGACATGTCATCTTCTTATTCTACCTCGGATTCGGTAGTTACCTCAAGGGGGTTATCCCCTTGGACCATGTAGCACACGTTGGAAGCGTCACTTCCAACATCCGAGTCGCTCCCCGCATAGTATTGTTCTTTTTCGCCAAGGGTGATCAAAGAGTTTCAAACTACAAAAGCCGAATCATTGTTAGACACCCTAGATAAATATTCATCATTTAGGGTACTTTTCAAAGCATGAATGGCCTTTGCATTAGCCTCAATATTTTTGCCATTTAAAAAATATGAATCTCTAGTAGTGGCAAAATAAACATGAATGCCTAGGGCTTTGAGGTACAAGGACATCTTAACTTTCCAAGTTTGGATGTTAAGAATGTCAAAGGTGGGAGGTGTCATGAAGTCCATGGTGTGTGTACAAAAATTGTGATTAGCCTAAAAATAAGGATCTTTAACTCTAGGTTGTTAGACCCAAATCAAGAGCACTTGGCTCTGATACCAATTGTAAATCACCTAGAGGGGGGATGAATAGGTGATGGCTAATCTAATGATCACAAAATGCGGAATTAAAAAACTTATTAAACTAAACACCAAGTTTAACACAAGAGTGTAGCCGAATTCCCCGTGAAGGGCTCTGGACTAACTCCTCAAGATTCCTCTAAATAAGAGTCGAGGTGCCGCGTTGGCTCTCTTGGTTGAATACTAGTTTTAGCAAACAATCCCCAAGCATATAACAATTAAGCACACAATGTCTATCAAGCATATAAAGATGAAAGAAATATAAGCATGCAAGATATAAAGACAAAGAGATAGAGAGTGAGCAATCGCAAGCTCGAGAGATTTGTTTCAAGGTTCGAGCACACTTGCTCTACGTCCCCGCCTTCAACACTATGAAGGATTTCCACTATAATCGATCTCACCGGATCACTCGGTGCCGCAACACCTACAAGGCGAGTTCACACTTGAACTCTTTGGACTCTCTAGTTCCGTACACACCGCAAGCCCACAAGCTCGCCGAGGCCGCACCTCAAACACCGAGTCCACACACGAACTCAAAACACCGCGAACACACACGTCCACCTCTTCAAAGCAAAGAAGAAGTCTTTGGTGATCACAACACTTTGATCACCTAAAAACAATCTCACAAGAACACTCCTATAGGATGAATATGTCAATGGGTTGCTCAAGTGTTTGTGAGAAAAACAAGGATGAAAGTGGTGGAGGAAAACTCAAGAAAATCACTTTCAAAACACTCTTGATAAACTCCCCATT
The DNA here is from genome assembly GCA_038442645.1 of Agave tequilana. Taxonomy (NCBI): domain Eukaryota; kingdom Viridiplantae; phylum Streptophyta; class Magnoliopsida; order Asparagales; family Asparagaceae; genus Agave; species Agave tequilana. The sequence continues at coordinate 26,188 of JAVJIF010015878.1, forward strand.
TTGATTGGAAATATTTGCTCTCAAATAAGTGGAGAAAACTTCTTAATGGAGTTGGAAAACTAGCTCAAAACCCACTTAAAAATCTTAGAGAAAACAGCCCAAAAGTCCAAATTTATAGAAAAACTAGCCGTTGGGAGCCAGGTTGGCCTGTCGGTCGACCGGCCGGTCGACCGACCAACGGTTTGATTTCTGACCGTTGAGCCAGCGGTCGACCGGCCGGTCGACCGTGGCCTGGATACAGAGAGCAGACCCTCTGTCCGGTCGACCGGCCCGGTCGACCGGGGCTTTCCAGAGAGCAGAAGCTCTCTGCGGTCGACCGGGTCGGTCGATCGGCCCTCTAGCCAGACTGGCGTGCACGTTCTGTGCACGTCGGTCGACCGTCCCCGGTCGACCGACTTCAAGCTCGGTCGACCGGTTCGGTCGACCGGCAGAAGCTAAGACAGGAATTTTCGGGATTAAAAACTTGGTCATTTTGGCTCAAATAAAATCCCATAAAATCATGAAAAATCTAAAAAAATAGTTTTAACATTATACTTTGATAATCAAACATGTTTGAGCAAAATCAAGACATGTTACAAATAATTTGAACTATTTTTGTAACTTAGAAATTTTGCCTAAAAACGAAAACTGTATTTTTCTAAAATTGGTTTTTCCAAAACTTATTTTTCCAAACTTCTCCAAATATAAAAACAAGATCTTTTAAACTCTTTTAAAGCATAGGGTGTATGGATATGATCCACTACACATATATGGTGAAATATCTATGTTTGTGACATTTAAGCTCTAAATACGGTTTTGGTTAAAACATGTAAATAGCAAGTCCAAAAACCAAACCGGTATTTTTCTAAAAGAAAACTCTTTTGTATTTTTCCAAAATAAAATTCTTTTATAAAAACTCATCTAAATCAAGAGTGTGTGTGAATATGGTATACATGAGCAATCCACCAACTATTCTATCCTTTACATTTTAATCTAAAAATAAAATCTTATAAAAACAAACCTAGACACAAGTCTTGATCTTGAAGGTCTTCACTTGAAGTCTTCTTCTCCTTCTTGACTTGGTCCAAACTTGATCCAACGAGCTAGACTCCTCTTGAGTACTTAATGTGGTCTTGATGCACAAGCTCTTGAATCAAACCGTGCTAGTTCCAAAACTTGACTTTAAATCCTTTGTTGAAGCTACACACCTACTAAGATCTTGATCACAAATCTAAGACTAAATAAATAAAAGATCATTAGTACTATAACTACATGAGTTGATCATCATCAAAACTAGAGTGATGGGCCTTTTGGCCAACATCTGTGTGCAATTACCACTAATTAAACTTGTTTGTAGCTTAATTGAGGAGTTCGACTGAAACTTTCACCCCGATTGACCTGAACTAGGTCATATAAGAGCCGAATAAGGCCCAAATGATGAGAAAACTTGGTTTTCAAGGGCAGCGATTAATTTTACATACTTTATATGTACAATTACTATTAATTAACCTTGTTTCAAGTCTTAATTGAGAAGTTTGACTAAAATTCAAATTTTCAACCCTGATTGGACTGCATTACATCTTATAAGAGCCTAGTAGGGCCCAAATGGGAGAAAACTAGGTTTTCAAGAGTCGAGAGCAGTATTACATTATTTCTACGTACAATTACCACTAATTTAATTTGTTTCAATCTTAATTAGGGAATTTTCCCAAAGTCAAATCATCAGCCCGTGAGCCTGAACTAGGACTTATAAGAGCCGAATAGGGCCCAAATGGGGAGAAGACATAGTTTTAAATAGAGGAGAATGGTACTAAATAGTTTTTATGTACAATAATTATTAATTAAACTTGTTTCCAGTCTTAATTGTGTACTTTGACTAAAAGTCAAACTTTAAACCCCGATTGTCTTGAACTAGACATTATAAGAGCTGAATAGGGCTTAAACGGAGAGAAAACGTGATTTTCAAGAGCCAAGAGTAACAATACAATCTATATACAATTATCACTAATTGAATTTGTTTCTACTCATAATTGAAAAGTGTAACCAGAAGTCAAGATCTCAGCCGCGATTTACTTAAACTAGGCCTTATAAGAGCAGAATATGGTCGAAACTGGGAGAAAACGTGATTTACAAGAGCCAGGAGTAGTAATACATAGTTTTATGTACAATTACTACAATTAACCTTGTTTCTAGTCTTGATTGGAAGTTTGATCAAAACTCAAACTTTGAGTCTCGGTTGGCCTGAACTAGACCTTATAAGAGACGAATAGGGCCCAAACGGGGGAACATGTGATTTTAAAGAGCCAAAAGTAGTATTACTTAATTTTTATGTACAATTACTACTAATTAAATTTGTTTCTAATGTTAATCGGGAGGTTTGACCAGAAGTCAAACTCTCAAACATGATAGGCCTGAACCAGGCCTTCAAAGAGACGATTGGGCCCAAATAGTGAGAAAATGTGATTTCAAGAGCCGGGAGTAGTATTATATGGTTTCTATATACTATTACTACTAATTAAATTTGTTTCCAATCTTAATTGGAGAGTTTGACAAAAAGTCAAACTTTTAACCTAGATTACTGGAACTAGACCTTATTAGCGCCGAATAGGGCCTAAACAGGGAGAAAACGTGATTATCAAGAACCTGGAGTTATATTACATGTTTCGATGTACCATTGTAACTAAGAAACCTTGTTTCTAGTCGTAATTAGGAAGTTTGATTAAAATCTAAACTTTCTGTCCCGATTGGTCTGAATTAGGCCTTATAAGAGCTAAAAAGGACCGAAGCGGGGAGAAAATATTCTTTTCAAGAGCTGAGAGTAGTATTTGATAGTTTTTATATATAATTACCACTAATTAAATTTGTTTTTAGTCATAATTGGGAAGTTCGACTAAAACTTTCAGCCTCGGTTAACCTGAACTAGATCTATAAGAGCCGAATAGGGCTCAAATAAGGAGAAAACTTTGTTTTCAAGAGTGGGGATTAATATTACATAGTTTATATGCACAATTCCTAATAATTAACCTTGTTTCATATCTTAATTGGAAAGTTTGATCAAAAGTCAAAATTTCAACCCTGATTGAACTATGCCTTATAAGAGCGTAATGGGCAAAAATTGGAGAAAACGTGTTTTTTTAAGAGTAGAGAGTGGTATTACATAGTTTCTATGTATAATTACTATTAATTTAACTTGCTTCTAGTCTTAATTCGAAAGTTTGCCCAAAAGTCAAAACATCAGCCCCGATTGGTCTGAATTAGGACTTATGAGAATCGAAAAGGGTCCAAACGGGAAGAAAACAAGGTCTCAAGAGCCGAGAGTGGTATTATATAGTTTCTATTCACAATTACTACTAATTAAACTTGTTTTCAATCTTAACTGTGTAGTTTCACCAAAAGTCAAACTTTGAGTCTGACTAGCCTGAACTGGCATTATAAGAGCCGAATAGGGAGCAAGCGAGGAGAAAATGTGATTTTTAAGAGTCGGAAGTATTATTATATGGTTTCTTTATACAGTTACTACTAATTAACTTTACTTCTAGTCATAATTGGAAGTTTGACTAGAAGTCAAATTTTCAAACTCGGTCGGCTTGAATTAGACTTTATAAGAGACGAATAGGGCCCAATCGTGGAGAAAACATGATTTTCAAGAACCGGGAGTAGTATTACATAGTTTTGATGTGAGGTTACAACTAATTAATGTTTTTCTAGTCTTAACTGGGTAGTTGACCAAAAGTCAAAATTTCAGGGCCGAATAGGACCCAAACGGGGAGAAAACGTGATTTTCAAGTGTGAGGATTTATATAACATAGTTTATAGGTACAATTACTACTAATTAACTTTGTTTCAAGCCTAAAGTGGGAAGTTTGACCAAATGTCAAACTTTTGGACCAAAATGGCCTGAACTAGGGCCCTATAAGAGTCTAAAAAAGGCCAAATAGGGGAAAAATATGGTTTTCAAGAGCCGTAAGTAGTATTACGTAGGTTAAATATACAATTTCAACTAATTAACTTTATTTTTATGCTAAATTTAAGAGTTTAACCAAAAATCAAAGTTTCAGCCTCGATTAGCTTGGACACCTTATTAGAGTCGAATAGGGCCCAAACAGGGAGAAAACACGGTTTTCAAGAGTCGGGAGTAGTATTACATATTTTTTATATAAAATTATTGCTAATAAACTTTATTTCTAGTGTTAATTAGGAAGTTTGGTTAAAAGTCAAACTTTCAACCACGATTGGCCTGAATTACGGCTTATAAGAGCCGAATAGGGCCTAAACAGGGAGAAAATATTAGTTTTAAGAGCCGAGAGTAGTATTATATAGTTCTATATGCAATTACTATTAAGCTAACTTGTATCTATTCTTAATTGATAAGTTTTTCCTACAGTCAAACTTTCAGCCCCGATTAGCCTGATTAAGAATCGAATATGGCCCAAACGGTGAGAAAACGTGATTTTCAAGAGACCGGAGTACATAGTTTCAATGTATAATCACTACTAATTTAACTTGTCAAATCTTAATTGAGATGTTAACCAAAAGTCAAACTTTCAGCCCCGATTGCCTGACTAGGCTTATAGGAGCCGCATATGGACCAAACGGGAAGAAAACATGGTTTTCAAGAGCCGAAATTATATTACATAGTTTTTATATATGATTAGTCCTAATTGACTTTGTTTCAAGTCTTAATTAGTAAGTTTGACCAAAGCAAAATTCAGCCCTGATTGGCATGAACTAGGCCTTATAAGAGCCGAATGGTCCAAACAGGGAGAAAATATAATTTTCAAGAGCCGAGTTAGTATTATACTACATACTTTCTAAGTACAATTACTACTAATTAAAATATTTTCCAGTTTTTAATTGTGAAGTTTGCCTAAAAATCAAATTTTCAACCCCGGTTTATCTAAACTAGGCCTTATAAGAGCCTAATAGGGCACAAATGAAGAGAAAACGTGATTTTCAAGAGTCAGGAGTAGTATTACATTGTTTCTAAGTACAATTACTACTAATTAACCTTGTCAAAAGTCTTAATTTAGAAATTTGATAAATAGTCAAATGCCAGCCCCGATTGGCCTGAATTAGGCCTTATAGAGCTGAATAAGGCTCAAACGAAGAGAAAAACGTGGTTTTCAACAACCGAGAGTAATAATGCATACTTTCTATATACAATTATTACTCATTGAATTTGTTTCTTGTGTTAATTAAGAAGTGCGACCAGAAGTCAAAATTTCAGCCGCGATTGACTGAAACTAGGCCTTATAAGAGCCGCATAGGGTCTCAAACTTGGAGAAAACGTGATTTCAAGTGCTTGGACCATAATTTCTGCACATAGTTACTACTAATTAACCTTATTTCTAATCTTAAATGAAACTTTGACCAAAAGTTAAACTTTCTGGTACTGATTGGCCTGAACTAGACCTTATACGAGACGAACAGGGCCTATACAGGGACAAAACATGATTTTTAAGAGCTGGGTAGTATTACTAAATTTCTATGTACAATTACTACTAATTAAATTTGTTTCTATTCTTAATTGAAAATTTTGACCAGAAGTTAAACTTTCAAACCCGACAGGCCTGAACTAGGCCTTCAAGGAGACGAATAGGGTCCAATCGGGAAGAAAATATCATTTCAAGAGCTAAGAGTAGTATTATATAATTTCTATATACAATTACTACTAATTAAACTTTTTTTCTGACTTAATTGGAGAGTTTGATCAAAAGTCAAATTTTATCCTTAATTGCTAGAACTAGGCTTTATTAAAGCCAAATAGGACCTAAACAGGAAGAAAATGTGGTTATTAAGAGCTGAGAGTGTAAGGACTCGGGACACCATCCTAAAAGACTAGCCTTCTAGGTGGAGTAGCCCAAATCCTTACATACCCAAGACCATCCATCCTCTTGTCTAGCCAATGTGGGACTATTTGTTTGCATAAATCTTAACAATCTCCCCTCAAACGGAGAATCCAGACTTTCTCTTAATTACTGTGCTGCGCTGCACTACAATGTGTTTTTTCACTTACACCTATGCCTATGCCTGCGCCTACACCTGCCCCTTTTTTTGCTGCACTGCACTGCACTGTGCCTTTCATTGCACACATGCCTGTGCCTGCCGCTTTTTCACTGTGGTGCACTGTGCCTTCCATTGCACCTGCGCCTGCGCCTGCGCCGTCTACTCTTGAGGATCTTCCACACAATACTAAGTTTTGGGGCATGGCTCTGATACAATTTGTAAGAACTCAGGGGATCATCCCAAAAGACTAGTCTTCTAGGTTGAGTAGCCCAAATCCTTATATATCCAGACCATCCCCTTGTCTAGCCAATGTGGGACTATTTTTTTGCACAAATCTTAACAGAGAGTTATATTACATAGTTTCTGTTTACAGTTACAACTAGGCCTATAAGAGTTAAAAAGGGCGTATAAGGGCGCAAAAAATATTATTTTCACAGTTACAACTATGCCTGTGCCTGCCGCTTTTTCACTGTGGTGCACTGTGCCTTCCATTGCACCTGCGCCTGCGCCTGCGCCGTCCACTCTTGAGGATCTTCCACACAATACTAAGTTTTGGGGAATGGCTCTGATACAATTTGTAAGAACTCAGGGGACCATCCCAAACGACTAGTCTTCTAGGTGGAGTAGCCCAAATCCTAATATATCCAGACCATCCCCTTGTCTAGCCAATGTGGGACTATTTTTTTGCACAAATCTTAACAGAGAGTTATATTACATAGTTTCTATTTACAGTTACAACTAATAAGACGTTTTTGACTCTTATAGGCCTAGTTGTAACTGTAAATAGAAACTATGTAACTTAACACAAATCTTAACTAGGCCTATAAGAGTCAAAAAGGGCGCAAAAAATATTATTTTCAAGAGCTGGGAGTAGTATTTGATAGTTTCCATGAACAATTACCACTAATTAAATTTGTTTTTAGTCTTAGTTTTGGAGTTCGACTGAAACTTTCACCCTATTGACCTGAACTAGGTGATATAAGAGCCGAATAAGGCCCAAATGGTGAGAAAAGTTGGTTTTCAAGAGCAGGGATTAAAATTACATACTTTATAAGTACAATTACTATTAATTAACCTTGTTTCAAGTCGTAATTGGGAAGTTTGACTAAAAGCTAAAATTTTAACCCTGATTGGCCTGAACTAAAATCTTATAAGAGCCGAATAAGGGCCAAATGGGAGAAAACGAGGTTTTCAAGAGTCAGGATTAGTATTACATTGTTCTATGCACAATTACAAATAATTTAATTTGCTTCTAATCCTAATTGAGAAATTTGCCCAAAAGTCAAAACATCAGCTCGTGGCCTGAACTAGGACCTAAAAGAGATGAATAGGGCCCAAACGGGGAGGAAGCATGGTTTTCAAGAGCGGGGAGCGGTACTACATAGTTTTTATGTACAATAACTATTAAGTAAACTTGTTTCTTGTATTATAAGAGCCAAATAGGGCTCAACAGAGAGAAAATGTGATTTTCAAGAGCCGAGAGTAATAATACATACTTTCTATATGCAATTATCACTAATTGATTTGTTTTCAGTCTTAATTAAGATGTCTGACAAGAAGTCAAAATTGTTGGCCCAAAGGCCATTAGCCCTATATCTTGATGGATATTTTGATGATAACAAACCATATCTAGTTATGTATTTAACAATTTTTGTTTAAAAGCATTTCAGGTTAAAACAGGTTGATTTGACGGCTCCACAATCAAGACTCACAAGTTTGGAGTTCGCCAAAGATTTGCATTTCCAAGCCAAGCACAATAGAAAGCTTCGGGAACAAGACGATGAAGTAAAGACCAAGTCAAGATCAAGACTATGAAGAATACCAAGATTTGTATTTGTATTTTTCATTTTAGATATTTTGTCAAAACCTAGATGTTAGAAGTAGAGTTATGGGATTACCACTTACACACACATTTTAATTTGGTTCATGACTTCAAAAAGGATTTTTTTAATTTCTATTTTCAATTTAGAGTTAACATGTTTAGATTAAGTTTTTGGAAAAACATTTATTTGGAAAAACAAGTTTTATCAAAGAAGTTTTTATAAAAATGTTTCAAACTTGTTAGAGTAGTGACATAGGCTCACACTCTAAGTTTTACAAGATACAAAACTTCAAATCTAAGACCAATTCCAAAAACCCCAATTTCTGGGTTCTGGAAGTTCTGATTTTTCAGAACTGACAGAAACCGGTCGACCGTCCCGGTCGACTGGCGCGCACAATTCTGTGCATGTCGTGTCAGTCGACCGTCTCGATCGACCGAGCTGTGCAGTGCTCTCGGGTTGTTTGGGTCGACCGGGCGGTCGACCGTAGATCCCCAACGGTCGGATTTTTGACCGTTGGCAGTCGACCGACCCGGTCGACCGGCTGCTGTCAGATTTTCTGACAGACTCCAACAGCTCTATTTTCTGACAGATTTTCTTTTAGAATTTGATCCCAACGGATCTCTGAAGCGTTTTTTGACCCCTATAAATAGGAGGTCACTTCAACATGATAAGAAAATAATTAAGATCATTTTTACAAGAGATTTTCAAAAGATTTACAAGTTTTCAAAAGGCTTTCATTTAGAAAAGATTTTCTCTCCAAAAGCCCTAAATTTCTAGACACCCATTTGAAGTCTTTACCTCTACTTCTCTCTAGCTTTTGTACTACACAATCCCATAATTCTTCATCTACATATTGGTTCTAGGATTGTGCAAGTGAGCGATTTTTTGATCAAGTGTGATCATCTTCTTATTGAGTGAAGTTGTAGAGGCATCGGCCTCAAGCGAGCTAGTGTGCTCCGGTGGTGTTGCGGCATCACGAGAGATATGACAAGTGTGTCCTTGTATTGGTGGTCCAGTGGGATCTTCAATAGTGAAAATCCTTCAAGTGTGAAGGCGGGGACATAGAGCGTGGCTCGAACCTCGGAAACATATCTGCGTGTTTGCGTTTGCTCAAATCTCTCTAAACTCAACTCCTTTATTTTCTTACACTATAAATTGCTTCATTTATTGCAAGTCTTTTATTTGAGCTAATTGTGTTAGTAGAATTTTTAATTCCGCATTTGTGCCATTTACATATAGCCATCACCTATTCACCCCCCCTCTAGGTGATTTCAATTGGTATCAGAGCCTAACCCTAGTATTTGGTTTAACCACCTTAGGGAGATCCTTGTTATTGGCTATACTATTTGTTGCATTCTTCATATTTTGTGCATTTTACTATTCATCTATGCTTCACTTGATTTTTCTAGCATCAAGTCCCCACCTAAATTTGATGGCTTGAACTTTCCCATTTGGAAGGTCAAGATGAACCTCTTCCTTAAGTCCCTAGGAGTTAGGGTAGCTAGGGCCATAACTAAAGAATTTGTAGAGCCTCTCACCGATGAGAGATCATGGTCCGAGGACACTACCAAGGGCTATGAGGCTAATGCTAGGGCTCAGTATGCTTTAACCCAAGCCCTTAATGAAGATGACCTCTCACGCATTATTAACTGTAAATCTGCATATGAAGTATGGAATGTTTTAATTGTGACTCATGAGGGAACGTCACAAGTCAAGAGATCCAAGATTGACTTGCTTCGTTCTCAATATGAGAATTTTTATATGCTTGAAAGTGAGAGTATTGATGACATGCTCACTCGTTTCACCAAGATCACTAATGCTTTATCTTCTCTAGGTGAGACGATCGACAATGACCAAAAGATTCGCAAGGTCATTAGAGCTCTTCCCAAAGCTTGGGAAGTCAAGGCAACAACTCTCAAAGAACTTAACGATCGGGAGGAGATGGACTTCTCCGGCTTCATCGGTAATCTCAAAACCCATGAGATGGAGATGAAGGTAAGAGAAGAAAGGGAGGCACCCAAGAAGAAAACAATCGCCTTCAAAGCCACTCCAACCACTATTGAAGAGGACGACTCATCGGAGGATTGCGATGAGGACTTTGCCATGCTTATCCGGAAGGTAGGCAAAATGTTTTACAGGAAAGGGAGGCAAAGCAACTTCCGAAGAGGGAAACCTCAAGGAAGGTTTGAAAAGAAGAGAGAAGAACCCGGTCCTTGCTTCCATTGCAAGAAGATCGGACATCTCATAGCGGATTGCCCCGCTCTCCAAGCTACTACCTCCAAGCATGTACCAAGGAAGAAGAAGGCTATGGTAGCCACATGGGATGATACGGAGTCGGAATCCGAAGAGGAGCACGACGCCGCTCACATGTGCTTCATGGCACAAGGAGACAATTCTTCTAAGGTAACCCTTGATAACACTTTAGAAGATGATGATCTTACCATGGATGAACTTGCTCATTTTTTCGAAGAGTTACAACATAGATATGAGATCTCTTAATCTCATAATAAAAAATTGAAAAAGGAAAATGATGTTTTAAAGAATAAACTTGATACTTGTCTTAGTGAGAAAAATGTTTTAACTAGTGCTTTTGAAAAATTGAAAAATGACTTTGATAAATATAAATTGGCTAATAAAGGAAAAACCCTCATGGTTTCTTGTAATAAAAATGAATTTGTGGAAATTCAAAAACGTGTTGAAAATTTGGATAACACTTTAAAGAAGTGTGCTTTTGATCTTAATAAATTTGCATCTAGATTTCCTAAGGGAGTAACCCAAGGGAAACATACACACCATGCTCATGCACGGAAACATGCACACACACATAAGCATGCACATATGTATGGTAGTGGTAGAATTTACATTTGCACGCATTGTGGCCGCAAAGGCCATTTAGAAAAATTTTGTTTTGCTAAGCATAATGTACATAATAAACATGTTTGGGTTCGCCCCGGTACTAACCAAATAGGACCCAAGAAAATTTGGGTACCAAAAGACCCACCAATTTTAGTTGATACAAGTGGATCTACTTCCTCCAAGACATAGGGGGAAACGTTGCCCGGGTGGTGGATGCAACAAAGCCCAAAGATCACATCAAGCTTGCATCGCTATCGTGAAGGCACCTATATTTTGGAGAATTGCCCATGTTCGGTAACTTCTCCATTTAAAAGTTTAATTTTTTGTTTGATATATATACAAATGTATAGAAGTGTTAGCTCATTTTTATGCTCTATAGACATATGCTAATGAAGAGTTACAGTTCTATCTCAATTGTGTATATGCCATATTCTTTGTTTGATATCTTTTGTAAATGTCCACATATCTAGTCTTCATGATATATCTATGTACTCATCGTATTTCAAAAACTAAAAATTAATTTTTGTAAAAATTTTCATATTTAAAGCAAATACCTTAGAGATGGCAATTGCGCACCTCAACTCATTCAAGAGGAATCAAGAGGATGAAGTTCAGAACCCGTCACTGGGTATTCGGCTTCAACATCTCTAAAACTTTATATTATATATGAAAAATAAAAATAAAATATCTTGTATGTAATTTTGGTTGATAAGTTGACTTAATGAAGATTAAAACATGTTGTTTGTATAATTATATCATCCTTGTATTTAATTAAAATGTTATTTTTAAATTTTTCCTTCTGGCTGTTGCTGCAGACTGTCTTTCAGGCAAAGACGGTCGACCGTAAATAGGCACGGTCGACCGATTTCGCCTGAAATAAATTGCCTTTATTTTTTTATCTGCTATCGGTCGACCGTCCTTAGACCCGGTCGACCGCTGCAAGTTTGCAGAGCTCTCGGGATCCTTGGGTCGACCGACCCGGTCGACCGCTCTGAGATTACAGAGCTCTCGGGTTTTCTGGGTCGACCGACCGGTCGACCGTTCGTCGAATTCAGCCCTAAACTGCTATTTATTTTCACTTTTTCTCTCTCTCTCTCACTCCTTCAGCCGACGAACCCATTTTCTCCCCTTCTCCAAAAATTTCTCTATCTCTCCAATCTCTCAATCATTTCAAAATCCATTTAAAACCCACATCAAATTCCATCTCCAAGTGCTGGATCTTCAATTTCAGGTCTTCCCATCTGCTGGATTCGAAGATATTCAGGTTTTCTTGATCTAGGGTTTTTGGTTCTTCATCTTTCAGGTAAAAATCCGTTTTTTCTCCTGATCTTACTATCTAGCTTTAAGATCTTCCCCTATTTGTCAATATTTCTAGGTCTCTAAGCTTTCTAGATCAAGCCCTAACCTAAAAATCATCTTTTTCCTCAAAAACATGTCTACATCTAAAAGGACTAAGACTGAGAAAGGCAAATCAGTAGCTCATACTTCTTCCCACACTCCTAAACCTAAAAGAACCTTTATAAATGAGCTTGCTGGAAATCGTTATATCAATCTTTCCAAGAGGAATATCATTTCAGGGAGATTTGTAGTTATTCAAGACTTTGAACATCTTGATATCCCCCGTATTTTGCAGAACAACTCCTTAAACGAGTTCTTAACCATTAAAGAACAAGTTTATACATCCCTCGTGCCTTATTTCTATGCTAATCTCTCTTTTGATGGAAACCGTATCTTCTCTAGAGTCCTAGGCAGGGACATTGACCTAAGCATTGGTCAGTTCACTGATATCCTACATCTCTCCCCTGGTGGAGCTGATGTATATTCACATGACCTTCATGATTTTGAATTTCCAGACGGTGAGTCTGCACTCACCGCATCCACTTTGATTCACGGGGATGACAACCCCAGCTTGGTCAGGAACGAAGTTGTGAGCAGGTTCACTCTCACTTCCCAAGTCCTAGCCAAGATTATTTTTTATGACATTGTCCCTAAATCTGGTGAATATAGCCATGCTAGGGGTCCTGTGCCTTTGATTATCTATTGTCTTTTGCGAGGCATTAAGATAAATTTTCCCCGTCTCATTGCTTCCCACATGGCATCCGACCAGATTCGCATGTCCGGTAGGGGTTTACCCTTTGGCATGATTATCACCCGTCTTCTCAAAACTCTACGCTTCGATCTTTCTTCTGAGACTTCTGATGATCCTCAAATAGACATTGACGGAGTTCTATTGAAAAGGATGGAAGCTCAGTTGCGTCGTCACGCTCCTGTGCAACCTCCAGTTCCTCCTCCTATTGTTCCTGGATCTTCATCTGCACCTGGGTCTTCTTCGGCCCCAGGGATATCTTTTGCTCCTGGCCTTGTCTTACCTTCAGATTTTCAGGCCATGATTTCTTCTGAGGTTCGCTCTCAGATTCAGGAGCACCAGTCCTGGATTGAGCAGCGGGAGGCAGCTTTTCGTACGGAGATGGACGCCCGTTTCTAACAAGAGGCCGCTTTCCGTGCGGAGATGAACTCACAAATCCTAGGAATTCGTAACGATATGTCCTATTTTGCTGACTCCATGAGATTCATGGATACGCAATTTGAGGCACTCTTTACGAAATTCGATATGTTTTCTCCTGATCCCACTTCCATTGCTCGTCCCCTTCCCTCCACCGGCCCTCCATTTCCTACCAGAGCTCCTTCTTCTGTTCCCCCACCTCGGCCAAAGGTGGTCGGCGTTGATCCAGAGGAGGCAGCTTCTTCTTCTTCTTCTTCAGAGGAAGACGATGATGGTGATAAGACCATGGCTGAAGGCACTACTTTGGAGAGCTCATCAGAGGACGACGAAGATGATGACGACGATGCTGGTGGTGCCGAGTGATGAGAGTGACCTCCCCTTTATTTGATGATGTCAAAAAGGGGGAGAGTTATTTGTTGAGAGAGACTCCATATTTTGTGTATATTTTTCTGTTGTTGAACATCTTTATCTTGTATTTATGTTTGTGTGGACATGTACTTGTTTGGTTATGCTTTGTGGACATGTGTGTTTCATTTCTATTTTATGACATGAGTACTTTTATGACACGAGTATGTTTATCTAGCATGGATATATGTGTTATGAATGTATTGTGGATTATCACCCACCATTTCTTTTGAGATTTGTCTATGCTTGAGCATATTTTTTTTTGTATATGCATGTGTTGAGGGGGAGCTTCACTTGAAGTCTCCACCCAAAATATTTGTGATAACTAAATATGTTTTGTCATCATCAAAAAGGGGGAGATTGTTGGCCCAAAGGCCATTAGCCCTATATCTTGATGGATATTTTGATGATAACAAACCATATCTAGTTATGTATTTAACAATTTTTGTTTAAAAGCATTTCAGGTTAAAACAGGTTGATTTGACGGCTCCACAATCAAGACTCACAAGTTTGGAGTTCGCCAAAGATTTGCATTCCCAAGCCAAGCACAATAGAAAACTTCGGGAACAAGACGATGAAGTAAAGACCAAGTCAAGATCAAGACTATGAAGAATACCAAGATTTGTATTTGTATTTTTCATTTTAGATATTTTGTCAAAACCTAGATGTTAGAAGTAGAGTTATGGGATTACCACTTACACACACATTTTAATTTGGTTCATGACTTCAAAAAAGGATTTTTTTAATTTCTATTTTCAATTTAGAGTTAACATGTTTAGATTAAGTTTTTGGAAAATAGTTTAAGTTTTTAGAAAAACATTTATTTGGAAAAACAAGTTTTATCAAAGAAGTTTTTATAAAAATGTTTCAAACTTGTTAGAGTAGTGACATAGGCTCACACTCTAAGTTTTACAAGATACAAAACTTCAAATCCAAGACCAATTCCAAAAAACCCAATTTCTGGGTTCTGGAAGTTCTGATTTTTCAGAACTGATAGAAACCGGTCGACCGTCCCGGTCGACCGGCGCGCACAATTCTATGCATGTCGTGTCAGTCGATCGTCTCGGTCGACCGAGCACTGTGCAGTGCTCTCGGGTTGTTTGGGTCGACCGGGCGGTCGACCGTAGATCCCCAACGGTCAGATTTTTGACCGTTGGCGGTCGACCGACCCGGTCGACCGGCTGCTGTCAGATTTTCTGACAGACTCCAACAGCTCTATTTTCTGACAGATTTTCTTTTGGGATTTGATCCCAACGGATCTCTGAAGCTGTTTTTGACCCCTATAAATAGGAGGTCACTTCAACATGATAAGAAAATAATTAAGATCATTTTTACAAGAGATTTTCAAAAGATTTACAAGTTTTCAAAAGGCTTTCATTTAGAAAAGATTTTCTCTCCAAAAGCCCTAAATTTCTAGACACCCATTTGAAGTCTTTACCTCTACTTCTCTCTAGATTTTGCACTACACAATCCCATAATTCTTCATCTACATATTGGTTCTAGGATTGTGCAAGTGAGCGATTTTTTGATCAAGTGTGATCATCTTCTTATTGAGTGAAGTTGTAGAGGCATCGGCCTCAAGCGAGCTAGTGTGCTCCGGTGGTGTTGCGGCATCACGAGAGATAGGACAAGTGTGTCCTTGTATTGGTGGTCCAGTGGGATCTTCAATAGTGGAAATCCTTCAAGTGTGAAGGCGGGGACGTAGAGCGTGGCTCGAACCTCGGAAACATATCTGCGTGTTTGCGTTTGCTCAAATCTCTCTAAACTCAACTCCTTTATTTTCTTGCACTATAAATTGCTTCATTTATTGCAAGTCTTTTATTTGAGCTAATTGTGTTAGTAGAATTTTTAAATTCCGCATTTGTGCCATTTACATATAGCCATCACCTATTCACCCCCCCTCCAGGTGATTTCAAAAATCTCAGACGCGATTGACTTAAACTTGGCCTTATAGAGAAGAATATGGTCCAAATTGGGAGAAACGTGATTTTCAAGAGCCGAGAGTAGTAATACATTATTTTTATATACAATTATTACTAATTAACTTCATTTCTAGTTTTAATTGGAAGTTTGACCAAAAGTCAAACTCTGAGTCCCGGTTGGCCTGAACTAAGACCTTATAAGAGACGAATAGGGCCCAAACGAGAAAAACGTGTTTTGAAGAGCCGGGAGTAGTATTACTTAATTTCTATGTACAATTACTACTAATTAATTTTGTTTCTAATTTTAATCGAAAAGTTTGACGAGAAGTCAAACTTTCAAACCCGATGGCCTGAGCTGGGACTTCAAAGAGATGAACTGGGCCCAAACGGTAAGAAAACGTTAATTTCAAGAGCCGAGAGTAGTATTATATGGTTTCTATATACTATTACTACTAATTAAACTTGTTTCCAGTCTTAATTGAAGAGTTTGACTAAAAATCAAACTTTCAACCTAGATTATCGGAGCTAGGCCTTATTAGAGCCGAATAGGGCCTAAACAGGGAGAAAACATTGTTATCAAGAGCCCAAAGTTATATTACATAGTTTATATGTGCAATTATAACTAATAAACCTTATTTCTAATCGTAAATAGGAAGTTTGATTAAAATTCAAACTTTCCGCCCTGATTGGCCTGAAGTAGGCCTTCTAAGAGTCAATTAGGGCCCAAACAGGAGAAAACGTGATTTTCAAGAGCCGAGAGTAGTATTATATAGTTTCAATGTATAAACACTACTAATTGACTTGTTTCTGATTAGCCTAAAGTAGGACTTGTTAAGAGCCGAGTAGGGCCCAAACGGGGAGAAAATGTGGTTTCTAAGAGCCGAGAGTAGTGTTAAATAGTTCCTAATCAAATTACTACAATTAAACTTTTTCTGCTCTTAATAGGAAAATTTGACCAGAAGTCAAACTTTAAGCCCCGATTGGCCTGTACTTAGCCTTATTAGAGCCAAATTAGACAGAAACTAAGTGAAAAATGGGCTCAAACGGAAAGAAAACTTGATTTCAAGAGCCAAGAGTATAAATACATACTTTCTATATACAATTATCACTAATCGAATTTGTTTCTAGTCTTAATTGGGAAGTGTGATCAGAAGTCCAAATCTCAGCCGCGATTGACTTAAACTAGACCTTATAAGAGCAGAATATAGTCCAAACTGGGAGAAAATATGATTTTCAAGAGCCGGAGTAGTAATACATAGTTTTTATGTACAATTACAACTAATTAACCTTATTTTTAGTCTTAGTTGGAAGTTTGACCAAAAGTCAAACTTTAAGTCTCGGTTGGCCTGAAGTAGACCTTATAAGAGATGAATAGGGCCCAAACGGGGAAAAACGTGATTTTGAAGAGCTGAAAGTAATATTACTTAATTTTTATGTACAATTATTACTAATTAATTTATTTCTAATTTTAATTGGAAAGTTTGACCAGAAGTCAAACTCTCAAACACGATAGGCCTGAACCAGGCCTTCAAAGAGACGAATTAAGCCCGAACGGTGAGAAAACATAGTTTTCAAGAGCCGAGGATAGTATTATATAGTTTCTATATACTATTACTACTAATTAAACTTGTTTCCAGTCTTAATTATAGTGTTTGACCAAAAGTCAAACTTTCAGCCTAGACTGTTGGAACTAGGCCTTATTAGAGCCAATAGGGCCTTAAACAGGGAGAAAACGTGGCTATCAAGAGCCCAGAGTTATATTACATAGCTTTTATGTACAATTATAACTAATAAACCTTGTTTCTAGTGGTAAATAGTAAGTTTGATTAAAATCTAAACTTTCTGCCCAATTGGCCTTTCACAAGGCCTTATAAGAGCCGAAAAGGGCCCAATCAGGGAGAAAATATTTTTTTCAAGAGCTGAGAGTAGTACTTGATAGTTTTTATATATAATTACCGCTAATTAAATTTATTTTTAGTCATAATTGGGAAGTTCGACTAAAACTTTCAGCCTCGATTGACCTGAACTAGGTCATTTAAAAGCCGAATAGGGCTCAAATGGGGAAAAAACTTGTTTTTCAAGAGTGGGGATTAATATTACATAGTTTATATAAACAATTGCTACTAATTAACCTTGTTTCATGTCTTAATTAAAAATTTTGATCAAAAATCAAATTTTTAACACTAATTGGCTTGAACTATGCCTTATAAGAGCTTAATAGGGCAAAATGGGTGAAAATATGATTTTCAAGAGTCGAGAGTAGTATTACATAGTTTCTATGTATAATTACTACTAATTTAACTTGCTTCTAGTCTTAATTCGAAAGTTTGCCCAAAATTCAAAACATTAGCCCCGATTGGCCTGAAGTAGAACTTATGAGAAGCGAATAGGGCCCAAACGGGGAGAAAATATGATTTTCAATAGCTGGGAGTAGTAGTACATAGTTTCTATTCACAATTACTACTAATTAAACTTTTTCAATCTTAATTGTATAGTTTCACTAAAAGTCAAACTTTCAGTCCTCACTAGCCTGAACTGGCATTATAAGAGCCGAATAGAGAGCAAGCTGGGAGAAAAATATGGTTTTTAAGAGTCGGGAGTATTATCATATAGTTTCTTTGTACAATTAGTACTAATTAAACTTATTTCTAGTCTTGACTGGGAAGTTTGATCAGAAGTTAAATTTTCAAATTCGGTCGGCCTAAACTAGACTTTATAAGAGAGAAATTGGGCCTAATCAGAGAGAAAACATGGTTTTCAAGAGCCGAAAGTAGTATTTCATAGTTTCTATGTGCAGTTACTACTAATTAAAGTTTTTCTAGTCTTAATTGGGTAGTTGACCAAAAGTCAAAAAATTCAGGGCCGAATAGTCCTAAACGGGGAGAAAATGTGATTTTCAAGAGTGAGGATTTATATAACATAGTTTTATTTGTACACTTACTACTAATTAAGCTTGTTTCAAACCTAAATTGGGAAGTTTGACCAAATGTCAAACTTTTGAACCAAAATGGCCTGAACTAGTACCCTATAAGAGTCTAAAATAGGCCAAATATGGGGGGAAAATATGGTTTTCAAGAGCCGTGAGTAGTATTACGTAGGTTCAATATACAATTTCTACTAATTAACTTTATTTTTATGCTAATTTAAGATTTAACCAAAAATTAAATTTTCAGCCCTGATTAGCCTGGACAGGCCTTATTAGAGCCGAATAGGGCCCAAACAGGGAGAAAACGTGATTTTCAATAGCTGGGAGAGTATTACATAATTTTTATGTAAAATTATTACTATTAAACCTTATTTATACTCTTAATTAGAAAGTTTGGTCAAAAGTCAAACTTTCAACAACGATTTGCCTGAATTACGGCTTATAAGAGCCGAATAGGGCCTAAAAGGGGAGAAAACATTGTTTTCAAGAGCCAGGAGTAGTATTATATAGTTCTATATACAACTACTACTAAGTTAACTTGTATCTATTCTTAATTGGGAAGTTTTTCCTAAAGTCAAACTTTCAACCCCGATTATCCTGATTAAGAATCGAATAGGGCCCAAATGGTGAGAAAATGTGATTTTCAAGAGATCAGAGTTTTATATAGTTTCAATGTACAATTACTACTAATTTAACTTGTCCAGTCTTAATTGGGATATTTAAACAAAAGTCAAATTTTCAGCCTGGTTGCCTGAGTTAGGCATTATAATAGCCACATAGGGACCAAACAGGGAGAAAACCTGGTTTTAAGAGCCAAATTAACATTACATAGTTTTTATATGATTAGCCCTAATTAACTTTATTTTAAGTCTTAATTAGGAAGTTTGACCAAAGCAAACTTCAGACCTAATTGGTTTTTAATAGCCGAGAGCAGTATTACATAGTTTTTATGTATTTCTAGTCTTAATTGAAAAGTTTAACCAAAAGTCAAACTTTCAGTCCCGATTGGCCAGAAATAGGATTTATAAGAAGAGCTGAATAGGGCACAGACACGGAGAAAATGTGATTTTCAAGAACCGAGAGTTACTACCAAGTTTCTTTGTAAAATTACTACTAAATAAAGTTGTTTCAAGTATTAATTTGGAAATTTAACTAAAAATCAAACATTTTGTCACGATTGACCTGAGTAGGCCATATAAAAGCCGAATAGGACCCAAGCGGGGAGAAAAACATAATTTTCAAGTGCTGTGAGTAGTATTAAATAATTTAATATAAAATTGCTACTACTTAATGTTGGCCCAAAGGCCCATCACTCTATTTTTGATGACGATCAACTCATGTAGTTATAGTACTAATGATCTTGTATTTAATTAGTCTCAGATTTATGATCAGGATCTTAGTTGGTGTTTAGCTTCAACAATGGAAGTTTTGGAGCGAGCACGGTTTGATTCAAGAGCCTATGCATCAAGACCACATCAAGTACTCAAGAGTCTAGCTCGTTGGATCAAGTTTGGACTAAGTCAAGAAGGAGGAGAAGACTTCAAGTGAAGACTTCAAGATCAAGACTTGAGTCTAGGTTGTTTTAGTTAAGATTTTGTTTTTAGATAAAATGTAAAGGATAGAATAGTTGGTGGATTGCTCAAGTATACCATACACACACACACTCTTGATTAAGATGAGTTTTCATAAAAGAATTTTTATTTTGAAAAAATATAAAAGGATTTTCATTTTGGAAAAATACTGTTTTAGTTTTTGGAGTTTAATATATACATGTCTTCAACCAAAACTATTTTAGTATTTATTGTCAAAAACATAGATATTTCATCTTGAATGTGTAGTGGTCATATCCATACACCCTAAGCTTTAAAAGAGTTTAAAATATCTTATTTTTGTATTTAGTGAAGTTTTAAAAAAATAAGTTTTGGAAAAACCAATTTGAAAAATACGATTTTTGTTTTGAGTCAAAATTTATAAGTTACAAAAATAGTTCAATATGTTTGTAACATGTCTTGATTTTACTCAAACATGTTTGTTTATCAAAGTATAATACTGAAACTATTTTTGTAGATTTTTAGAGATTTTATGGGATTTTATCAAAAGAAAAATACCGAGTTTTTAATCCCTAAAAAGTCTTGTCCTGGCTTCTGCCGGTAGACCGGACCGGTCAACCGAGCTAGGAGTCAGTCGACCGGGTCGGTCGACCGACGTGCACAGACGTGCATGGCAGTCTGGCTGGAGGGCCGGTCGACTGGGCCGGTTAACCGTCCAGAGAGCTCTGCTCTCTGGAAATGGCCCCGGTCGACCGGGCGGTCGAACGGCAGAGAGTTCTGCTCTCTGTTCCAGGCCACGGTCGACCGAGGCTCCAACGGTCAGATTTCTGACCATTAGCGGTCGACCGGGCCGGTCGACCGACAGCCGTCTGGGCTGCTGACCTGGCCCCAACGGCTAGTTTTTGAGAGCCCTATAAATTGTGGCTTTGGTGGATTGTTTTGTATAAGATTTTGGGAGAGTTTTAAAGATAGTTTTTCCTACTCTATTAAGAGGTTTTCTCCACTAGTTTGAGAGCAAATATTTCCAATCAAAAGGGAAGTTTATCAAGAGTGTTTTCAAAGTGATTTCTTGTGTTTTCCTCCACACATTCCATCCTAGTTTTCTCACACAAACACTTGAGCTATCCATTGATATATTCATCCTATAGGAGTGTTATTATGAGAATTTTTTTAGGTGATCAAAGTGTTGTGATCACCAAAGACTTCATCTTTGTTTTGAGGAGGCAGACGTGTGTGTTCGCGGTGTTTCGGGTTCTAGTGAGAACTCGGTGTTTGAGGTGCGGTCTCGGCGAGCTTGTGGGCTTGCGGTGTGTTCGGGGACTAGAGAGTCCAAGGAGTTCAAGTGTGAACTCGCCTTGTAGGTGTTGCGGCACCGAGTGATCCGGTGGGATCGGTTTATAGTGAAAATCCTTCATAGTGTTGAAGGCGGGGACGTAGAGTAAGTGTGATCGAACCTCGAAACAAATCTCCCGTGTTTGCGATTGCTCTTTCTCTATCTCTTACTTGTTTTATATCTTGCATGCTTATATTGCCTTCATCTTTATATGCTTGATATATATTTGTGCTCATATTGTTATATGCTTGGGGATTGTTTGCTAACACTTGTATTCAACCAAGAGAGCCAACGCGGCACCTCAACT
Organism: Agave tequilana; assembly: GCA_038442645.1. Taxonomy (NCBI): domain Eukaryota; kingdom Viridiplantae; phylum Streptophyta; class Magnoliopsida; order Asparagales; family Asparagaceae; genus Agave; species Agave tequilana. Next base: position 47,798 of record JAVJIF010015878.1, read on the forward strand.
CTTATTTAGAGGAATCTTGAGGAGTTAGTCTAGAGCCCCTCACGGGGAATCCGGCTACACTCTTGTGTTATACTTGGTGTTTAGTTGAAGAAGTTTTGTAGTTTGCTTTAAATAGTTTTTAATTCCGCAATATTTGACCATTAGATTAGCTAGTCACCTATTCACCCCCCTCTAGGTGATTACAGTTGGTATCAGAGCCAAGTGCTCTTGATTTGGGTCTTACAACCTAGAGTTAAAGATCCTCATTTTATAGCTAATCACAATATTTGTACACACACCATGGATTTCATGTCACCTCCCACTTTTGACATTCTTAACATCCAAACTTTAAAGGTTAAGACGTCTTTGTACCTCAAAGCCCTAGGCATTCATGTTTATTTTACCACTATTAAAGATTCTTATTGTTTAAATGGCAAAAATATTGAGGCTAATGCAAAAGCCCTACATGCTTTAAAGTCAACCCTAAATGATGAATATTTATTTAGGGTTTCTAATATTGATTCGGCTTTTGTAGTTTGGAACACCATCATCTCCCTTGGCGAACAAGAACAATACTATGCGAGGAGCGACTCGGATGTTGGCAGTGAAGCTTCCAACGTGTGCTACATGGTCCAAGGGGATAACCCCCTTGAGGTAAATACCGAATCCGAGGTAGAAGAAGATGTTGACATGTCTTATGATGAGCTTACTTCATTTTATCATCAACTCTTAGAAAACTATGAATTGCTTAAAAAGGATAATAAGAAAATGAAAAACAAATTTAATGTGTTGTTAAAAGAAAAAGATTCTTTACAAAAGAAATTTGAAAATGTTTCTAAAGAAAATGAAAGTTTGAAAAATGAAAATATTTTCTTGCTTTCTAAATTGAATGATTTGTGTGAAGGAAATAATGCTTTGAAAAATAAAATTGTTTTGGTGAAAAAACAAAAGGAAGTTGCTTTGCATGAAAACACTTCTTTGAAATGAAAAATTGTTGAAAAAGAAAAAGAAAATGTTTCTAAAAAGAATAAGAAAAATGATTCTCATCATGCTTTACATGCTTTTATTAATAAGAATAAAGTTAAATTCTTGAAAAATAAAATAGATTGTTTGAGCTCAACTTTGAGCAAATGTGCTTTTAACCATTCTAGATTGGAGTCCTTGTTTTTAAAGAAACAAACTCCACATATTTATGCACATCATCCACATCATGCATATGCACACTTTGCACGCCATGAGCACACTCATACACATATGCATCCTAGAGTGTACAAGTGTACACATTGTGGCCGTAAAGGCCATTTAGCAAAATTTTGTTATGATAAGATAAACACTTTAAATTTTGCTAATAAGAATGTTTGGGTTCCTTACAATGCTAACCCTCAAGGACCCAAAAGAAAATGGGTAACAAAATCCCCACCTTTTGTATTTGATGTAGGTGTGGGCTCTAACAAAACGTGAGAGGGATGGTGCCTTGATGGTGGATGAACACGGACTTGATGGACATAGTTTTGATGCATTGCTATCAAGGAGGTTTGGTGAGACAACCACCATGTTTTGGAGAATTAGAGCATAGTTCTTTGGTTTGGTAACTATCTCTAAACTCCTATTTTATTTACATGCTTTCATTTGATGATTTTTAGCATGTTTGTTTTCATGATTATGCTTCATGTGGTAAATACTAGTTTAAATGTAGTTCTTTATCAAAACTTGAATTTATACTTGTACAAGTAGTGAGCAATATTTGATTCATATACGTTTGCACTTCATTGTTCATTTGTACTCACTATATGCACATGTATAGCCTAGTTTTGATGATTTCCTCATTGTTGGCCCAATGGCCTTCCACTCTAGTTTTGATGATGATCAACACTCATGTAATTATGTTTACTAATATTCTTGTGTTTCTAAGTTTCAGATCATTAACAGGATATTAGTTGGTGATTAGCTTCAACAAGATGATTAGAAGCTTATCATGGTGATTCCGGTGCCAAAGCTTAAAGATCATACCTTTGCACTTGGAGAGTCACGAAGTTTGGACCGAGTCTACTTGAAGATGAAGATCGACAAGAAGACTTAGGTATCTAGTTTAGAGTTTGTGTTTTAGATCCATTTGTAAAGCTTAGTTTAGTTGATATGCTCAAGTGCACAAAACACACGTTTTATGATTTGATATTTGGTTTTTATGAATAGTTGATCAAAACAAGTTTACATGTTTTATATGTATAGTAGATGTATTCTAGTTATACATACATGTTTTTAACTTGCTAAACAAACTTATTTTGATATCCCTATTCATGTTTTGGAAAAATCAAGTTTGATAAAAATACAAGTTTTGTTTTTGATAAAATTTGCAAGACACAAAAATAAATTGATATGTTGATATATTGTCTTGAAATTTTTATCACAGGTGTATGTTTTAATATAAAATGATAAAACAAATTTTGTGAATTTTTTAGAAGTGTTAAAAGATTTTTAGAAAATATTTTACACTGTTTTTCTGACCCTGCACTGTGCCTGCCAGGCCAGTTCGGTCGACCGGACCGGTCGACCGCACCAAGTGGCCGGTCGACCGGGTCGGTCGACCGATGTGCACAATCGTGCTCGCTGGCAACACATGTAGTCGGTCGACCGGACCGGTCGACCGAGTTGAGAGCTCTGCTCTCGGGAATTTTCGGTCGACCGGACCGGTCGACCGCTGCTGCCCAACGGTCACATTTTTGACCGTTGGCGGTCGACCGGCAGTTGGTCAGACTGCCACATCAGCCTAACGGCTAGTTTTTCCTAGGGGCTATATAAACCCCATCTCTTTGGGGATTTTGGCCAAGTTTTTCAAGAAGAAAAATACCAGTTTTCTAAAGTGATTAAAAGAGTTTTAAAAGAGTTTTAAGTGCTAACAAGATTTATTCTTTGTGTTTTTGGGTTTTGGAAAAATCAAAGAAATTGGAATTTGGGATTTTTGTATTGGCTTTCATTCTTTATCTTTTACAAGAAATTTCCCAAGTGTTTTCTTTGAGTTCTTGTTTTCCAAAACACATTGTTTCCACACTTGAGCTATATCTTCTATCCTAAACTATTAGGATCTTTGTTTTGTGGAAAAAGAAAGAAAGAGAGAGTTTTGAGGTTGTTGTTTGTAACCTCTAAGTTGTACACCCTTATTCTTGTTGTATCCCTCTTCGGTAGAGGTGATCGGGTGATTGGTTTGTGAGCCTCTTCGGTAGAGGTGTGTGGATTGGTTGTTGTATTGGCTATGGGCCTAACCCCTCGGTTGTGAGGAGGTTGTTGTTTGAGAGAGGAGTTTGGTACTCCTAGAGTTGTAAGAAATCCTCTTTGGTAGAGGTTCCCTCGGTGGGAGTTGAGATAGTGGAAATCCTACACGGTGGTGTAGGCGGGGATGTAGAGCAAGGTGCTCGAACCTCGAAACAAATCTTTGTGTTAGCGTTTGATCCATTGTCTCTCTAACCCTTACTCTCTTTACTTTGTGCAAGCATCATTTCATACAAGCATCATACTTTCATAGCATTCATATTATATACATTGCTTGTGTTGCCTTGCATCTTTCATATTGTAATTTATCCTTGATTGCTTGGCTTGATTGTGTGTGCACATATTTCATATTGCTTGGATTGCTTGTGTGTGTGTGCCTAACTTATACTCATCCAACAAGAGCTTCACATAGCACCTCAACCCATTTTAAGGGGAATCAAGGGGAGTTAGTTCAGAGCCTCGCAAGGGGAATTCGGCTACACTTGTTGTATTGTATCAAGTTTGTGCAACATTTGCATTAGCTTCCGCATTTAGCGCACTTAGTTTGCATTAAGTCTCTTAGATTAGCACTTACACCTATTCACCCCCCTCTAGGTGTTTTTCAATTGGTATCAGAGCTAGTGCTCCTGATACTTAGGCTTAACATCCTAGGAGTGATCCATTTGCTTGCTAATCTTATTTGCATTTGTTTGCTTGTTTGCACACATATAGTTTACCATGGACTTCATGACCCCTCCTAGCTTTGACCCTTCCAACATTGATGTTTGGAAGTATAGGATGTCCATGTACCTAAAAACCCTAGGTTTGCATGTCTTTCTTGCCGCCACCAAGAGATGTTATCTTGGTGATTGCAATCATATAGGGGCCAATGCACAAGCCCTAGAGGCCATTAGAAGCACTTTACCTAAAGAATATCTTTTACGTGTTTCTAATCTTGATTCCGCTTTTGCAGTGTGGAACAAGTTGACAACAACCACCAATACCTCCAAGCTTCAAGTCCAAATCCAACAAGAAGAGGAATCTAGTGGAGAATCCGAGCCACAACAATGCTATATGGTCCAAGGGAATGACTCCCTTGAGGTACATTCGGAATCTCAACTAGATAGTAATGATGATGCTAGTTCTTCAAATGATCATATTGATGCCCATGCTTTGAATGAAGAACTTTCAATTGTTTGTGAAAAACTAATTGAAAAATATAAGATTTTGAAAAAGAAAAGTTTAGAAATTGAAAAAGAAAATAAGAGTTTGCATTCTAGACTTGATTGTGTTTTGCAAGAGAAGGTTGAGGTCTATAATGAAAGGGATTCATTGAGATCTCAATTAGAACTTGCACTTAAAGAAAATGAATTTTTAAGATCTAAAAATGATTGCCGTGCTATATTAAAGAAAAATGAAAATTTGTCTTCAAAAGTAGATTTTGTGTTAAAAGAAAATGATTCTTTGAAAATTAAGATTGCTTCAATTTCTAAAAATTTGGATGCATGTTTAAAGAAAAATGAATTTTTACATAATAAGATTGATTCTCATGTTTGCCATGCTAGGGTAGTTTCACCTAAATCACCCATTGCATGTTCCACTTCTTCTATGCTTGAGAATGATATAAATTTGTTAAAGAAGAAAATGGATTGTTTGGGCTCCACTATGAGCCAATGTGCCATGAACCACTCACGATTGGAAACCTTGGTTCGAAAGAAACAAGTTCCAACTTCTATGCATGCACACCCTCCACGGCATACACATGCTCCTCACGGACACCATCAACACATGTATGCTCATGTGTACTCATGTACACATTGTGGACGTAAGGGCCACCTTACTAAATTTTGTTTTGATAGATTACATACTACTAATTTAGCAAAGAAATTTGTTTGGGTTAGAGAAGGGACTAACCCCCATGGACCCAATAAGATGTGGGTACCAAAGACCACCCCTCCTATTGTTTTTGATGTAGGTGTGGGCTCTCACATGACGTGAGAGTGATGACACCTTGGAGTGGATGCGTTCCGAACTTCATAGAAATCAAATTGGATGCATCACTTTCAAGGGAAGAGATGGTGGAGAGGACCACCAAGTTTTGGAGACAAGGAGAGTTGCCTTCTAGGTTTTGGTAACGATTCCTAACTCCGTATTATTTATTTACATGCTTTCATATTCATTTATTTTATAGCATGTTTTCATTGTCTATGGATTAGTATGTTCATTCCATGTGTATTAGATCCTTGACATACATGTATAGTATTTGAGACACACATGCTTATTTGACTCACATTTAGTGTTCTCACCGTTTGTTTAGCTATAATGTACATCATGAATCTATTGCTTGTGAATTTACATAGTAATCACGTTTTAGTTCTTATGATGTTGATTTCTAGCTTGTTTTGATACTCCTTGTGGTTATGACATGTTTAAATGTGGATTTTATCAAAACTTGTGTTATACATGTACAAATAGTGAGTTACATTTGTTTTATATGCAATTGAACTTCATGCTCATTTGTATTCACTATATGTACACGCATGAGCTAGTTTTGATGATTCGTTCATTTATACTTGTTATACCTATTTGCATGTATATGTAGTTTAAATTCAAATAAAAGAATTTTGATGAATTTTGCATATGTTTTAGTTAGAAATATGGTATTCGTGTTTGTTTTTGATGCTCAATGACTTGATTACATGTTTAAGTGTTAGTTTTCATTAAGACTAGGAATTATACTTGTACATATAGTGGGCCACAAATAAATCTATGTATGTTTGGGCTTGATTGCATATTTGTACCCATTAGATGTGCTAGTATAGTCTAGTTTTGATGATCCATATATTTTAGACTTGTATTCATATCTTTGGATTTATATGAGTTTTGATTTCATGTATATGTTTATTTTGCCAAAACTTTAAGATATACATGTATACCCCTTGAGTCATTTGCCTTTCATGCAAATATCTATTATGGACTCAAAGTGTGTTTAAGGGATATGTATGTATACTTCTTGTGTTGACAAATCATACATATACCTTGAAAAGAATTGGTATCAAATTGTTTTGATGAAAAGCTAAATTTTCATACTTTTCTTGTTTTTCATGTTTCATGTATTTATGTTTAACTTCATGTATATGTCCATCTTATCCAAACTATTGACTATACATGAGTATCCTTTTTGAGCCACGTGCCTTCATGCATACATTTTGTGGACTCGTTATGTTTTTGGATATGTATGTATACGTTAGTTTGTATTAGACATACATATGCCTTGAAGATTAGATAGTTTTGATGATTTCGTGTTTTAAGGAATAATTGAGCTTAATGAAATATTTTTCATGTTTATGATCTTCACATATTATTTGTACACTCATATCTATTGCTCATGTTTTGTCTCTCATGAGGTATGCTTTATTGGTTAGAGTGATGATTATCATGTGAATTTCATTTTTGTTTTATTCCTTGCTTGAAGGATTTCGTGCTAGTTAACAAGTTTTCCATTTAACTAGTTGCGGTGTTCTTCATTTTGGTAGTGTTTTTCAAACAAAAACTACATTTTCAAATCTATCTTTGAAAACCCCTACCTTCAAAGGGCGGTAGGATGGGAGATCATGTTCATGTATGCCCTAAATTGAAAATCTTTAAAACTTGAATTATGATTGGGTGGTAGATAATATGATGTATACACTTGAACTTATTGTTATGTCAATTGGTATCATTGAACTCTTTCAATTGGTATCATTTTGATCTTCTTGTATACTCATATATGTTTTGTATGTATGTATGCTTTAAATTCCAAGTATATCAATTTCTATTGGTATCTATCTTTCATACATATATATATTTGTGTTTATGCTAGTGCTTGAGTTTCAATTTTGTTTAAATTGATTACTTTTAAATTGTTATCAAGACTATGCATGTCTTTAGTTTGTTTTTCATAAAGGGGGAGAAAATTTGATTTGTATTTCAATTGGTATTTGTACTCCCACTCTTTATGATTAAAAGTTGTTATTTTGAACATATGATATCAACATCAAATTTGTTTATATATTTTCAAAATGAAAATATTCTACAATTGGTATCAAGATTCATGTTTAGATTTATGTTTAATTTCAATTGGTATCGATTGTTTTCATGATGATGATTTTTCAATTGATATCTCAAAATTTTGTTTAAAGAGAATACACAAAAGTTTTGATTTGTATTTCCTATATGCAAGGAGAGCTTAACATCTCTCTTATATATAGATTCATGTTGAGTATATTATAAATTGAGGAGCTTGACAACTCTTCTTTATATGATATACGTGTGTAGGGGGAGCTTCACATCTCCTCTTATGCATTACATAATATGTGTTATGTGAATTGGGGCTTGTCATCCTTTCTTCATGTAATGCATATGTGTAGGGAAGCTAACTTAGCGTCTTCCTCTTCATGAATGTATATAGCATATAACATATATTGATCCTTATTTATTGGTATCAAGATGCTTCATTGACATATTTTTTAATTGAAATCATGTTTGTAGTCACCCCTTATTGACTTTGTTTTTTTGTTTTAGACACAAAAAAGGGGGAGAACATTGTTTGCATTGTTTTGATTGACAAAAAGGGGAAGAAAGATTTTTACCCCTCATTTTATCTATGGTTTTGATTACCCCTTTGTTGATGATTGACAAAAAGGGGGAGAAGAATTTGAGTTTTGTTTTTATATATGCATGATTGTGTTTTTGCATATACCAAGTTCATGCATAACGATAAATAATAAGATATGATGCATGCTTTTGTTTAGTATCATGTGCTTTCATTGCATATCTATTATGTTTATTGTGATGTATGAGTTAAGGGGAGCTTCTTTGAAGCTTAACTTTAATCCATGCATATATAACTCCATGAGTTTTGTCATCACCAAAAAGGGGGAGATTGTTGGCCCAATGGCCTTCCACTCTAGTTTTAATGATGATCAACACTCATGTAGTTATGTTTACTAATATTCTTGTGTTTCTAAGTTTCAGATCATTAACAGGATATTAGTTGGTGATTAGCTTCAACAAGATGATTAGAAGCTTATCATGGTGATTCCGGTGCCAAAGCTTAAAGATCATACCTTTGCACTTGGAGAGTCACGAAGTTTGGACCGAGTCTACTTGAAGATGAAGATCGACAAGAAGACTTAGGTATCTAGTTTAGAGTTTGTGTTTTAGATCCATTTGTAAAGCTTAGTTTAGTTGATATGCTCAAGTGCACAAAACACACGTTTTATGATTTGATATTTGGTTTTTATGAATAGTTGATCAAAACAAGTTTACATGTTTTATATGTATAGTAGATGTATTCTAGTTATACATACATGTTTTTAACTTGCTAAACAAACTTATTTTGATATCCCTATTCATGTTTTGGAAAAATCAAGTTTGATAAAAATACAAGTTTTGTTTTTGATAAAATTTGCAAGACACAAAAATAAATTGATATGTTGATATATTGTCTTGAAATTTTTATCACAGGTGTATGTTTTAATATAAAATGATAAAACAAATTTTGTGAATTTTTTAGAAGTGTTAAAAGATTTTTAGAAAATATTTACACTGTTTTTCTGACCCTGCACTGTGCCTGCCAGGCCAGTTCGGTCGACCGGACCGGTCGACCGCACCAAGTGGCCGGTCGACCGGGTCGGTCGACCGATGTGCACAATCGTGCACGCTGGCGACACATGTAGTCGGTCGACCGGACCGGTCGACCGAGTTGAGAGCTCTGCTCTCGGGAATTTTCGGTCGACCGGACCGGTCGACCGCTGCAGCCCAACGGTCACATTTTTGACCGTTGGCGGTCGACCGGGCCGGTCGACCGGCAGTTGGTCAGACTGCCACATCAGCCTAACGGCTAGTTTTTCCTAGGGGCTATATAACCCCATCTCTTTGGGGATTTTGGCCAAGTTTTTCAAGAAGAAAAATACCAGTTTTCTAAAGTGATTAAAAGAGTTTTAAAAGAGTTTTAAGTGCTAACAAGATTTATTCTTTGTGTTTTTGGGTTTTAGAAAAATCAAAGAAATTGGAATTTGGGATTTTTGTATTGGCTTTCATTCTTTATCTTTTACAAGAAATTTCCCAAGTGTTTTCTTTGAGTTCTTGTTTTCCAAAACACATTGTTTCCACACTTGAGCTATATCTTCTATCCTAAACTATTAGGATCTTTGTTTTGTGGAAAAAGAAAGAAAGAGAGAGTTTTGAGGTTGTTGTTTGTAACCTCTAAGTTGTACACCCTTATTCTTGTTGTATCCCTCTTCGGTAGAGGTGATCGGGTGATTGGTTTGTGAGCCTCTTCGGTAGAGGTGTGTGGATTGGTTGTTGTATTGGCTATGGGCCTAACCCCTCGGTTGTGAGGAGGTTGTTGTTTGAGAGAGGAGTTTGGTACTCCTAGAGTTGTAAGAAATCCTCTTTGGTAGAGGTTCCCTCGGTGGGAGTTGAGATAGTGGAAATCCTACACGGTGGTGTAGGCGGGGATGTAGAGCAAGGTGCTCGAACCTCGAAACAAATCTTTGTGTTAGCGTTTGATCCATTGTCTCTCTAACCCTTACTCTCTTTACTTTGTGCAAGCATCATTTCATACAAGCATCATACTTTCATAGCATTCATATTATATACATTGCTTGTGTTGCCTTGCATCTTTCATATTGTAATTTATCCTTGATTGCTTGGCTTGATTGTGTGTGCACATATTTCATATTGCTTGGATTGCTTGTGTGTGTGCCTAACTTATACTCATCCAACAAGAGCTTCACATAGCACCTCAACCAATTTTAAGGGGAATCAAGGGGAGTTAGTCCAGAGCCTCGCAAGGGGAATTCGGCTACACTTGTTGTATTGTATCAAGTTTGTGCAACATTTGCATTAGCTTCCGCATTTAGCGCACTTAATTTGCATTAAGTCTCTTAGATTAGCACTTACACCTATTCACCCCCCTCTAGGTGTTTTTCAATTGGTATCAGAGCTAGTGCTCCTGATACTTAGGCTTAACATCCTAGGAGTGATCCATTTGCTTGCTAATCTTATTTGCATTTGTTTGCTTGTTTGCACACATATAGTTTACCATGGACTTCATGACCCCTCCTAGCTTTGACCCTTCCAACATTGATGTTTGGAAGTATAGGATGTCCATGTACCTAAAAACCCTAGGTTTGCATGTCTTTCTTGCCGCCACCAAGAGATGTTATCTTGGTGATTGCAATCATATAGGGGCCAATGCACAAGCCCTAGAGGCCATTAGAAGCACTTTACCTAAAGAATATCTTTTACGTGTTTCTAATCTTGATTCCGCTTTTGCAGTGTGGAACAAGTTGACAACAACCACCAACACCTCCAAGCTTCAAGTCCAAATCCAACAAGAAGAGGAATCTAGTGGAGAATCCGAGCCACAACAATGCTATATGGTCCAAGGGAATGACTCCCTTGAGGTACATTCGGAATCTCAACTAGATAGTAATGATGATGCTAGTTCTTCAAATGATCATATTGATGCCCATGCTTTGAATGAAGAACTTTCAATTGTTTGTGAAAAACTAATTGAAAAATATAAGATTTTGAAAAAGAAAAGTTTAGAAATTGAAAAAGAAAATAAGAGTTTGCATTCTAGACTTGATTGTGTTTTGCAAGAGAAGGTTGAGGTCTATAATGAAAGGGATTCATTGAGATCTCAATTAGAACTTGCACTTAAAGAAAATGAATTTTTAAGATCTAAAAATGATTGCCGTGCTATATTAAAGAAAAATGAAAATTTGTCTTCAAAAGTAGATTTTGTGTTAAAAGAAAATGATTCTTTGAAAATTAAGATTGCTTCAATTTCTAAAAATTTGGATGCATGTTTAAAGAAAAATGAATTTTTACATAATAAGATTGATTCTCATGTTTGCCATGCTAGGGTAATTTCACCTAAATCACCCATTGCATGTTCCACTTCTTCTATGCTTGAGAATGATATAAATTTGTTAAAGAAGAAAATGGATTGTTTGGGCTCCACTATGAGCCAATGTGCCATGAACCACTCACGATTGGAAACCTTGGTTCGAAAGAAACAAGTTCCAACTTCTATGCATGCACACCCTCCACGGCATACACATGCTCCTCACGGACACCATCAACACATGTATGCTCATGTGTACTCATGTACACATTGTGGACGTAAGGGCCACCTTGCTAAATTTTGTTTTGATAGATTACATACTACTAATTTAGCAAAGAAATTTGTTTGGGTTAGAGAAGGGACTAACCCCCATGGACCCAATAAGATGTGGGTACCAAAGACCACCCCTCGTATTGTTTTTGATGTAGGTGTGGGCTCTCACATGACGTGAGAGTGATGACACCTTGGAGTGGATGCGTTCCGAACTTCATAGAAATCAAATTGGATGCATCACTTTCAAGGGAAGAGATGGTGGAGAGGACCACCAAGTTTTGGAGACAAGGAGAGTTGCCTTCTAGGTTTTGGTAACGATTCCTAACTCCGTATTATTTATTTACATGCTTTCATATTCATTTGTTTTATAGCATGTTTTCATTGTCTATGGATTAGTATGTTCATTCCATGTGTATTAGATCCTTGACATACATGTATAGTATTTGAGACACACATGCTTATTTGACTCACATTTAGTGTTCTCACCGTTTGTTTAGCTATAATGTACATCATGAATCTATTGCTTGTGAATTTACATAGTAATCACGTTTTAGTTCTTATGATGTTGATTTCTAGCTTGTTTTGATACTCCTTGTGGTTATGACATGTTTAAATGTGGATTTTGTCAAAACTTGTGTTATACATGTACAAATAGTGAGTTACATTTGTTTTATATGCAATTGAACTTCATGCTCATTTGTATTCACTATATGTACACGCATGAGCTAGTTTTGATGATTCGTTCATTTATACTTGTTATACCTATTTGCATGTATATGTTGTTTAAATTCAAATAAAAGAATTTTGATGAATTTTGCATATGTTTTAGTTAGAAATATGGTATTCGTGTTTGTTTTTGATGCTCAATGACTTGATTACATGTTTAAGTGTTAGTTTTCATTAAGACTAGGAATTATACTTGTACATATAGTGGGCCACAAATAATCTATGTATGTTTGGGCTTGATTGCATATTTGTACCCATTAGATGTGCTAGTATAGTCTAGTTTTGATGATCCATATATTTTAGACTTGTATTCATATCTTTGGATTTATATGAGTTTTGATTTCATGTATATGTTTATTTTGCCAAAACTTTAAGATATACATGTATACCCCTTGAGTCATTTGCCTTTCATGCAAATATCTATTATGGACTCAAAGTGTGTTTAAGGGATATGTATGTATACTTCTTGTGTTGACAAATCATACATATACCTTGAAAAGAATTGGTATCAAATTGTTTTGATGAAAAGCTAAATTTTCATACTTTTCATGTTTTTCATGTTTCATGTATTTATGTTTAACTTCATGTATATGTCCATCTTATCCAAACTATTGACTATACATGAGTATCCTTTTTGAGCCACGTGCCTTCATGCATACATTTTGTGGACTCGTTATGTTTTTGGATATGTATGTATACGTTAGTTTGTATTAAACAAACATATGCCTTGAAGATTAGATAGTTTTGATGATTTCGTGTTTTAAGGAATAATTGAGCTTAATGAAATATTTTTCATGTTTATGATCTTCACATATTATTTGTACACTCATATCTATTGCTCATGTTTTGTCTCTCATGAGGTATGCTTTATTGGTTAGAGTGATGATTATCATGTGAATTTCATTTTTGTTTTATTCCTTGCTTGAAGGATTTCGTGCTAGTTAACAAGTTTTCCATTTAACTAGTTGCGGTTTTCTTCATTTTGGTAGTGTTTTTCAAACAAAAACTACATTTTCAAATCTATCTTTGAAAACCCCTACCTTCAAAGGGCGGTAGGATGGGAGATCATGTTCATGTATGCCCTAAATTGAAAATCTTTAAAACTTGAATTATGATTGGGTGGTAGATAATATGATGTATACACTTGAACTTATTGTTATGTCAATTGGTATCATTGAACTCTTTCAATTGGTATCATTTTGATCTTCTTGTATACTCATATATGTTTTGTATGTATGTATGCTTTAAATTCCAAGTATATCAATTTCTATTGGTATCTATCTTTCATACATATATATATTTGTGTTTATGCTAGTGCTTGAGTTTCAATTTTGTTTAAATTGATTACTTTTAAATTGTTATCAAGACTATGCATGTCTTTAGTTTGTTTTTCATAAAGGGGGAGAAAATTTGATTTGTATTTCAATTGGTATTTGTACTCCCACTCTTTATGATTAAAAGTTGTTATTTTGAACATATGATATCAACATCAAATTTGTTTATATATTTTCAAAATGAAAATATTCTACAATTGGTATCAAGATTCATGTTTAGATTTATGTTTAATTTCAATTGGTATCGATTGTTTTCATGATGATGATTTTTCAATTGATATCTCAAAATTTTGTTTAAAGAGAATACACAAAAGTTTTGATTTGTATTTCCTATATGCAAGGAGAGCTTAACATCTCTCTTATATATAGATTCATGTTGAGTATATTATAAATTGAGGAGCTTGACAACTCTTCTTTATATGATATACGTGTGTAGGGGAGCTTCACATCTCCTCTTATGCATTACATAATATGTGTTATGTGAATTGGGGCTTGTCATCCTTTCTTCATGTAATGCATATGTGTAGGGAAGCTAACTTAGCGTCTTCCTCTTCATGAATGTATATAGCATATAACATATATTGATCCTTGTTTATTGGTATCAAGATGCTTCATTGACATATTTTTTAATTGAAATCATGTTTGTAGTCACCCCTTATTGACTTTGTTTTTTGTTTTAGACACAAAAAAGGGGAGAACATTGTTTGCATTGTTTTGATTGACAAAAAGGGGAAGAAAGATTTTTACCCCTCATTTTATCTATGGTTTTGATTACCCCTTTGTTGATGATTGACAAAAAGGGGGAGAAGAATTTGAGTTTTGTTTTTATATATGCATGATTGTGTTTTTGCATATACCAAGTTCATGCATAACGATAAATAATAAGATATGATGCATGCTTTTGTTTAGTATCATGTGCTTTCATTGCATATCTATTATGTTTATTGTGATGTATGAGTTAAGGGGGAGCTTCTTTGAAGCTTAACTTTAATCCATGCATATATAACTCCATGAGTTTTGTCATCACCAAAAAGGGGGAGATTGTTGGCCCAATGGCCTTCCACTCTAGTTTTAATGATGATCAACACTCATGTAGTTATGTTTACTAATATTCTTGTGTTTCTAAGTTTCAGATCATTAACAGGATATTAGTTGGTGATTAGCTTCAACAAGATGATTAGAAGCTTATCATGGTGATTCCGGTGCCAAAGCTTAAAGATCATACCTTTGCACTTGGAGAGTCACGAAGTTTGGACCGAGTCTACTTGAAGATGAAGATCGACAAGAAGACTTAGGTATCTAGTTTAGAGTTTGTGTTTTAGATCCATTTGTAAAGCTTAGTTTAGTTGATATGCTCAAGTGCACAAAACACACGTTTTATGATTTGATATTTGGTTTTTATGAATAGTTGATCAAAACAAGTTTACATGTTTTATATGTATAGTAGATGTATTCTAGTTATACATACATGTTTTTAACTTGCTAAACAAACTTATTTTGATATCCCTATTCATGTTTTGGAAAAATCAAGTTTGATAAAAATACAAGTTTTGTTTTTGATAAAATTTGCAAGACACAAAAATAATTGATATGTTGATATATTGTCTTGAAATTTTTATCACAGGTGTATGTTTTAATATAAAATGATAAAACAAATTTTGTGAATTTTTTAGAAGTGTTAAAAGATTTTTAGAAAATATTTTACACTGTTTTTCTGACCCTGCACTGTGCCTGCCAGGCCAGTTCGGTCGACCGGACCGGTCGACCGCACCAAGTGGCCGGTCGACCGGGTCGGTCGACCGATGTGCACAATCGTGCACGCTGGCGACACATGTAGTCGGTCGACCGGACCGGTCGACCGAGTTGAGAGCTCTGCTCTCGGAATTTTCGGTCGACCGGACCGGTCGACCGCTGCAGCCCAACGGTCACATTTTTGACCGTTGGCGGTCGACCGGGCCGGTCGACCGGCAGTTGGTCAGACTGCCACATCAGCCTAACGGCTAGTTTTTCCTAGGGGCTATATAAACCCCATCTCTTTGGGGATTTTGGCCAAGTTTTTCAAGAAGAAAAATACCAGTTTTCTAAAGTGATTAAAAGAGTTTTAAAAGAGTTTTAAGTGCTAACAAGATTTATTCTTTGTGTTTTTGGGTTTTGGAAAAATCAAAGAAATTGGAATTTGGGATTTTTGTATTGGCTTTCATTCTTTATCTTTTACAAGAAATTTCCCAAGTGTTTTCTTTGAGTTCTTGTTTTCCAAAACACATTGTTTCCACACTTGAGCTATATCTTCTATCCTAAACTATTAGGATCTTTGTTTTGTGGAAAAAGAAAGAAAGAGAGAGTTTTGAGGTTGTTGTTTGTAACCTCTAAGTTGTACACCCTTATTCTTGTTGTATCCCTCTTCGGTAGAGGTGATCGGGTGATTGGTTTGTGAGCCTCTTCGGTAGAGGTGTGTGGATTGGTTGTTGTATTGGCTATGGGCCTAACCCCTCGGTTGTGAGGAGGTTGTTGTTTGAGAGAGGAGTTTGGTACTCCTAGAGTTGTAAGAAATCCTCTTTGGTAGAGGTTCCCTCGGTGGGAGTTGAGATAGTGGAAATCCTACACGGTGGTGTAGGCGGGGATGTAGAGCAAGGTGCTCGAACCTCGAAACAAATCTTTGTGTTAGCGTTTGATCCATTGTCTCTCTAACCCTTACTCTCTTTACTTTGTGCAAGCATCATTTCATACAAGCATCATACTTTCATAGCATTCATATTATATACATTGCTTGTGTTGCCTTGCATCTTTCATATTGTAATTTATCCTTGATTGCTTGGCTTGATTGTGTGTGCACATATTTCATATTGCTTGGATTGCTTGTGTGTGTGCCTAACTTATACTCATCCAACAGAGCTTCACATAGCACCTCAACCAATTTAAGGGGAATCAAGGGGAGTTAGTCCAGAGCCTCGCAAGGGGAATTCGGCTACACTTGTTGTATTGTATCAAGTTTGTGCAACATTTGCATTAGCTTCCGCATTTAGCGCACTTAGTTTGCATTAAGTCTCTTAGATTAGCACTTACACCTATTCACCCCCCTCTAGGTGTTTTTCAATTGGTATCAGAGCTAGTGCTCCTGATACTTAGGCTTAACATCCTAGGAGTGATCCATTTGCTTGCTAATCTTATTTGCATTTGTTTGCTTGTTTGCACACATATAGTTTACCATGGACTTCATGACCCCTCCTAGCTTTGACCCTTCCAACATTGATGTTTGGAAGTATAGGATGTCCATGTACCTAAAAACCCTAGGTTTGCATGTCTTTCTTGCCGCCACCAAGAGATGTTATCTTGGTGATTGCAATCATATAGGGGCCAATGCACAAGCCCTAGAGGCCATTAGAAGCACTTTACCTAAAGAATATCTTTTACGTGTTTCTAATCTTGATTCCGCTTTTGCAGTGTGGAACAAGTTGACAACAACCACCAACACCTCCAAGCTTCAAGTCCAAATCCAACAAGAAGAGGAATCTAGTGGAGAATCCGAGCCACAACAATGCTATATGGTCCAAGGGAATGACTCCCTTGAGGTACATTCGGAATCTCAACTAGATAGTAATGATGATGCTAGTTCTTCAAATGATCATATTGATGCCCATGCTTTGAATGAAGAACTTTCAATTGTTTGTGAAAAACTAATTGAAAAATATAAGATTTTGAAAAAGAAAAGTTTAGAAATTGAAAAAGAAAATAAGAGTTTGCATTCTAGACTTGATTGTGTTTTGCAAGAGAAGGTTGAGGTCTATAATGAAAGGGATTCATTGAGATCTCAATTAGAACTTGCACTTAAAGAAAATGAATTTTTAAGATCTAAAATGATTGCTGTGCTATATTAAAGAAAAATGAAAATTTGTCTTCAAAAGTAGATTTTGTGTTAAAAGAAAATGATTCTTTGAAAATTAAGATTGCTTCAATTTCTAAAAATTTGGATGCATGTTTAAAGAAAAATGAATTTTTACATAATAAGATTGATTCTCATGTTTGCCATGCTAGGGTAGTTTCACCTAAATCACCCATTGCATGTTCCACTTCTTCTATGCTTGAGAATGATATAAATTTGTTAAAGAAGAAAATGGATTGTTTGGGCTCCACTATGAGCCAATGTGCCATGAACCACTCACGATTGGAAACCTTGGTTCGAAAGAAACAAGTTCCAACTTCTATGCATGCACACCCTCCACGGCATACACATGCTCCTCACGGACACCATCAACACATGTATGCTCATGTGTACTCATGTACACATTGTGGACGTAAGGGCCACCTTGCTAAATTTTGTTTTGATAGATTACATACTACTAATTTAGAAAAGAAATTTGTTTGGGTTAGAGAAGGGACTAACCCCCATGGACCCAATAAGATGTGGGTACCAAAGACCACCCCTCCTATTGTTTTTGATGTAGGTGTGGGCTCTCACATGACGTGAGAGTGATGACACCTTGGAGTGGATGCGTTCCGAACTTCATAGAAATCAAATTGGATGCATCACTTTCAAGGGAAGAGATGGTCGAGAGGACCACCCAGTTTTGGAGACAAGGAGAGTTGCCTTCTAGGTTTTGGTAACGATTCCTAACTCCGTATTATTTATTTACATGCTTTCATATTCATTTGTTTTATAGCATGTTTTCATTGTCTATGGATTAGTATGTTCATTCCATGTGTATTAGATCCTTGACATACATGTATAGTATTTGAGACACACATGCTTATTTGACTCACATTTAGTGTTCTCACCGTTTGTTTAGCTATAATGTACATCATGAATCTATTGCTTGTGAATTTACATAGTAATCACGTTTTAGTTCTTATGATGTTGATTTCTAGCTTGTTTTGATACTCCTTGTGGTTATGACATGTTTAAATGTGGATTTTGTCAAAACTTGTGTTATACACGTACAAATAGTGAGTTACATTTGTTTTATATGCAATTGAACTTCATGCTCATTTGTATTCACTATATGTACACGCATGAGCTAGTTTTGATGATTCGTTCATTTATACTTGTTATACCTATTTGCATGTATATGTAGTTTAAATTCAAATAAAAGAATTTTGATGAATTTTGCATATGTTTTAGTTAGAAATATGGTATTCGTGTTTGTTTTTGATGCTCAATGACTTGATTACATGTTTAAGTGTTAGTTTTCATTAAGACTAGGAATTATACTTGTACATATAGTGGGCCACAAATAAATCTATGTATGTTTGGGCTTGATTGCATATTTGTACCCATTAGATGTGCTAGTATAGTCTAGTTTTGATGATCCATATATTTTTAGACTTGTATTCATATTTTTGGATTTATATGAGTTTTGATTTCATGTATATGTTTATTTTGCCAAAACTTTAAGATATACATGTATACCCCTTGAGTCATTTGCCTTTCATGCAAATATCTATTATGGACTCAAAGTGTGTTTAAGGGATATGTATGTATACTTCTTGTGTTGACAAATCATACATATACCTTGAAAAGAATTGGTATCAAATTGTTTTGATGAAAAGCTAAATTTTCATACTTTTCATGTTTTTCATGTTTCATGTATTTATGTTTAACTTCATGTATATGTCCATCTTATCCAAACTATTGACTATACATGAGTATCCTTTTTGAGCCACGTGCCTTCATGCATACATTTTGTGGACTCGTTATGTTTTTTGATATGTATGTATACGTTAGTTTGTATTAGACATACATATGCCTTGAAGATTAGATAGTTTTGATGATTTCGTGTTTTAAGGAATAATTGAGCTTAATGAAATATTTTTCATGTTTATGATCTTCACATATTATTTGTACACTCATATCTATTGCTCATGTTTTGTCTCTCATGAGGTATGCTTTATTGGTTAGAGTGATGATTATCATGTGAATTTCATTTTGTTTTATTCCTTGCTTGAAGGATTTCGTGCTAGTTAACAAGTTTTCCATTTAACTAGTTGCGGTGTTCTTCATTTTGGTAGTGTTTTTCAAACAAAAACTACATTTTCAAATCTATCTTTGAAAACCCCTACCTTCAAAGGGCGGTAGGATGGGAGATCATGTTCATGTATGCCCTAAATTGAAAATCTTTAAAACTTGAATTATGATTGGGTGGTAGATAATATGATGTATACACTTGAACTTATTGTTATGTCAATTGGTATCATTGAACTCTTTCAATTGGTATCATTTTGATCTTCTTTTATACTCATATATGTTTTGTATGTATGTATGCTTTAAATTCCAAGTATATCAATTTCTATTGGTATCTATCTTTCATACATATATATATTTGTGTTTATGCTAGTGCTTGAGTTTCAATTTTGTTTAAATTGATTACTTTTAAATTGTTATCAAGACTATGCATGTCTTTAGTTTGTTTTTCATAAAGGGGGAGAAAATTTGATTTGTATTTCAATTGGTATTTGTACTCCCACTCTTTATGATTAAAAGTTGTTATTTTGAACATATGATATCAACATCAAATTTGTTTATATATTTTCAAAATGAAAATATTCTACAATTGGTATCAAGATTCATGTTTAGATTTATGTTTAATTTCAATTGGTATCGATTGTTTTCATGATGATGATTTTTCAATTGATATCTCAAAATTTTGTTTAAAGAGAATACACAAAAGTTTTGATTTGTATTTCCTATATGCAAGGAGAGCTTAACATCTCTCTTATATATAGATTCATGTTGAGTATATTATAAATTGAGGAGCTTGACAACTCTTCTTTATATGATATACGTGTGTAGGGGGAGCTTCACATCTCCTCTTATGCATTACATAATATGTGTTATGTGAATTGGGGCTTGTCATCCTTTCTTCATGTAATGCATATGTGTAGGGAAGCTAACTTAGCGTCTTCCTCTTCATGAATGTATATAGCATATACATATATTGATCCTTGTTTATGGTATCAAGATGCTTCATTGACATATTTTTTAATTGAAATCATGTTTGTAGTCACCCCTTATTGACTTTGTTTTTTGTTTTAGACACAAAAAAGGGGAGAACATTGTTTGCATTGTTTTGATTGACAAAAAGGGGAAGAAAGATTTTTACCCCTCATTTTATCTATGGTTTTGATTACCCCTTTGTTGATGATTGACAAAAAGGGGGAGAAGAATTTGAGTTTTGTTTTTATATATGCATGATTGTGTTTTTGCATATACCAAGTTCATGTATAACGATAAATAATAAGATATGATGCATGCTTTTGTTTAGTATCATGTGCTTTCATTGCATATCTATTATGTTTATTGTGATGTATGAGTTAAAGGGGGAGCTTCTTTGAAGCTTAACTTTAATCCACGCATATATAACTCCATGAGTTTTGTCATCACCAAAAGGGGGAAATTGTTGGCCCAATGGCCTTCCACTCTAGTTTTGATGATGATCAACACTCATGTAGTTATGTTTACTAATATTCTTGTGTGTTCTAAGTTTCAGATCATTAACAGGATATTAGTTGGTGATTAGCTTCAACAAGATGATTAGAAGCTTATCATGGTGATTCCGGTGCCAAAGCTTAAAGATCATACCTTTGCACTTGGAGAGTCACGAAGTTTGGACCGAGTCTACTTGAAGATGAAGATCGACAAGAAGACTTAGGTATCTAGTTTAGAGTTTGTGTTTTAGATCCATTTGTAAAGCTTAGTTTAGTTGATATGCTCAAGTGCACAAAACACACGTTTTATGATTTGATATTTGGTTTTTATGAATAGTTGATCAAACAAGTTTACATGTTTTATATGTATAGTAGATGTATTCTAGTTATACATACATGTTTTTAACTTGCTAAACAAACTTATTTTGATATCCCTATTCATGTTTTGGAAAAATCAAGTTTGATAAAAATACAAGTTTTGTTTTTGATAAAATTTGCAAGACACAAAAATAAATTGATATGTTGATATATTGTCTTGAAATTTTTATCACAGGTGTATGTTTTAATATAAAATGATAAAACAAATTTTGTGAATTTTTTAGAAGTGTTAAAAGATTTTTAGAAAATATTTTACACTGTTTTTCTGACCCTGCACTGTGCCTGCCAGGCCAGTTCGGTCGACCGGACCGGTCGACCGCACCAAGTGGCTGGTCGACCGGGTCGGTCGACCGATGTGCACAATCGTGCACGCTGGCGACACATGTAGTCGGTCGACCGGACCGGTCGACCGAGTTGAGAGCTCTGCTCTCGGGAATTTTCGGTCGACCGGACCGGTCGACCGCTGCAGCCCAACGGTCACATTTTTGACCGTTGGCGGTCGACCGGGCCGGTCGACCGGCAGTTGTCAGACTGCCACATCAGCCTAACGGCTAGTTTTTCCTAGGGGCTATATAAACCCCATCTCTTTGGGGATTTTGGCCAAGTTTTTCAAGAAGAAAAATACCAGTTTTCTAAAGTGATTAAAAGAGTTTTAAAAGAGTTTTAAGTGCTAACAAGATTTATTCTTTGTGTTTTTGGGTTTTGGAAAAATCAAAGAAATTGGAATTTGGGATTTTTGTATTGGCTTTCATTCTTTATCTTTTACAAGAAATTTCCCAAGTGTTTTCTTTGAGTTCTTGTTTTCCAAAACACATTGTTTCCACACTTGAGCTATATCTTCTATCCTAACTATTAGGATCTTTGTTTTGTGGAAAAAGAAAGAAAGAGAGTTTTGAGGTTGTTGTTTGTAACCTCTAAGTTGTACACCCTTATTCTTGTTGTATCCCTCTTCGGTAGAGGTGATCGGGTGATTGGTTTGTGAGCCTCTTCGGTAGAGGTGTGTGGATTGGTTGTTGTATTGGCTACGGGCCTAACCCCTCGGTTGTGAGGAGGTTGTTGTTTGAGAGAGGAGTTTGGTACTCCTAGAGTTGTAAGAAATCCTCTTTGGTAGAGGTTCCCTCGGTGGGAGTTGAGATAGTGGAAATCCTACACGGTGGTGTAGGCGGGGATGTAGAGCAAGGTGCTCGAACCTCGAAACAAATCTTTGTGTTAGCGTTTGATCCATTGTCTCTCTAACCCTTACTCTTTTTACTTTGTGCAAGCATCATTTCATACAAGCATCATACTTTCATAGCATTCATATTATATACATTGCTTGTGTTGCCTTGCATCTTTCATATTGTAATTTATCCTTGATTGCTTGGCTTGATTGTGTGTGCACATATTTCATATTGCTTGGATTGCTTGTGTGTGTGCGCCTAACTTATACTCATCCAACAAGAGCTTCACATAGCACCTCAACCCATTTCAAGGGGAATCAAGGGGAGTTAGTCCAGAGCCTCGCAAGGGGAATTCGGCTACACTTGTTGTATTGTATCAAGTTTGTGCAACATTTGCATTAGCTTCCGCATTTAGCGCACTTAGTTTGCATTAAGTCTCTTAGATTAGCACTTACACCTATTCACCCCCCCTCTAGGTGTTTTTCACTCATTTACACTTGTTTTACCTATTTTTATGTTTTACTGCATGTATATGTATTTTGTATTTCAAATCTAATAAATATACTGAAATACACCTAGAGGGGGGTAAATAGGTGTGATTGCTAATCTAATGATCTTTTTAAAACTTAGTATGATGAATGATGCAACGATCTCTCAAAACAAGACTAAGAGCCGAATACCCCGTGAGAGGTTCTGAACTCCTTCCTCCCAATTCCCCTTTAAATGGGTTAGAGGTGCGCAATGCAACCTTGTTGTATGAGATTATGATCGATCAAGGCAAGATATGATGGATGAATGGTGAGATGCACACAAGTATTACAAGCTTGAAATAAAAGCACAAATAAAGAAACAAGATCACAAGCAAGTAATTGAAAGCAATAAAGTGCAAGAGAATTTAAAGACAAAATTGACGCAAGGCAATCGCAAACACAAGAAGTTTGTTTCGAGGTTCGAGCCACCGCTCTACTCCCCGCCTTCACCTCCGTGAAGGGTTTCCACTATCCACCGAGGACGCCTTACAATGGTCTACCGAAGACCGGAGCACCGAGCTCTTACAATAACCTCTACCGAAGAGGTGTCTCCACAAGAACAAGGATCACAAGAACAATAGTGATCTCCACAAGATCACAAAACTCTTTCCCAAACTCTTTTACAATCTCTCACTCTTTTACAACTTCTCTATAGTATGAGTAAAGGATTTTTGGCTCTATGAAGTGTAGTGAGAAAAACTTCAGTTGTAGAGTGATATTAGCAATCAAACACAACTGAAAAACAAGCTTAAAAAGAATTGGAATTGGAAGCTTTGAAAACTATTTTTCTTCTTCTTTGAAAAACAATGAAAACTTGGGATTTTTCTTGGTAAATAGTAAGGACCCATTCCCCTCTATTTATAAGGAGAGAATAGGTTAAAAACAATTTCTTTACACCTAATTTGTCCTGAAAAAGGTCTCCAACAACTCTCAAAAACTCTGTTAAAACAGAAAATAAAAACATATTTCAGAATTGCACCAAAGAGGAAAGAGCCGTTGGGCTCTTGCAGGCGTAGCGGTCGACCGGTCGGTCGACCGTTTGCCCTGTTGGCAAAGAGCCGTTGGACTCCGGTCGACCGCTCGGTCGACCGTTTCCTTCAAAGGAAACACAGTTTCCTTAAGGCGGTCGACCGCCCGGTCGACCCAAACAAACTGAGAGGGGACCTGCTTACAGTCGGTCGACCGGGACCGTCGACCGACAGACGTGCACAAACGTGCACGTCCTGGCACTAGCGCCGGTTGACCGGGCGGTCGGCCAGTCAGCCTGAAATAGGGAAAATCAGTATTTTTTTGACTTAGGAAAATTTTGTAAAATAGTTTTGGGTTTGAACAATCTTAAGTATCATGCTAGTAGGGGTATATGCACATGATCTAAACATGTTATTTACTTTGTAAAACTTAAGATCATGTAAATATCTACTAAGGCATGAGACAAAAATTAAAACATGAAAACTTAAAAACAAAACTTCTCATTTTAGCAAAAACAAATTGTGTATGTGTATCCTAGAGCCAAATATCCAATACTCAAACTTTAACATTCTATTCTTACAATGATTCTAAAGACTTCAAGTTCTTCAAGAGGGGCTTTCTCCATATGATCTTCAAACTTGCATCTTGAGCCCAAATTGAGTTGACTTGAGTCCAAAGCACCTTCCTTTAGGGCAGAACTCCTCTAATTGAGATAGAATCCTGAAACAATCTTAAACAACAAACAATATTAGTACAAATAACTAATATGTTTTGTAATCATCAAAACACACTAAAAACGGGTGATTGTAACCTTGGGCCAACAATCTCCCCCTTTTTGATGATGACAAAACATATAAGTTATTTTAAAAAATGGAAGAAGAGCTTGGAAAGCTCCCCCTCAAATAATGCTATGTAAAAAAAATATCAATGAAGAGCTAAATACATAAGGCATTGAAAACACATAGTTTTGTCAAAAACTCAAATGCAAAACGCAAATGCATATCAAAAACTCAAAATTCAAATGCATCAACGTATACACAATAAACAACCAACATAATCAAACAAACTCATACTTTTTCTCCCCCTTTTTGTCATACATCAAAAAGGGTTATACAAACAAAATAGAAGAAATTTATCTTTAAGAATCCATAATACAAACATTCAACTCACCACAAATAAATGAAAATCTAGCATAATCTAGAGGTTTAGTAAAAATATCGGCAAGTTGAAAATCGGTAGAAACATAATCAATATCGATATCACCTTTCTCATAATGATCTCTAAGAAAGTGATACCTAATGTCAATGTGTTTGGTTTTACTATGTTGATTTGCATTCTTTGTCATGTGAATAGTACTAGTATTATCACAAAATATTTTAACATGATTAAAGTGCAAATCATAGTCAAGGAGAGTATGTTTCATCCAAAGAACTTGTACACAACAAGCTCCGGCTGCAACATACTCCGCCTCGGCGGTTGATAGGGCTACCAAATTTTGCTTTTTGGAAGACCAAGATACAAGACAATTACCTAGGAATTGACATGTTCCACTTGTGCTCTTCCTATCTACCCTACAACCCGCATAGTCGGCATCCGAAAAACTCTTCATATCAAATAGTCCGATTTTCGGATACCACAAACCCATTTCAATTGTGCCCTTAAGGTATTTAATTATGCGTTTTACCGCTACTAAATGAGACTCCTTAGGACATGATTGAAAATGAGCTCAAAGACAAACGAAAAACATGATATCCGGCCTACTAGCCGTCAAATACAATAAGCTACCTATCATGCTACGATAAACTTTAATGTCTACACTTTTACCTTGTTCATCCTTATCAAGCTTGGTAGTTGTTGCCATGGGAGTTTTGCTCACTTTAGATCCTTCAAGCCCAAACCTTTTGATGAGTTCCTTTGTGTACTTGGCTTGATTGATGAAGATCCCATCCGTCCTTTGCTTGATTTGGAGTCCAAGGAAATAGTTGAGCTCCCCCATCATAGACATTTCAAATTCATCCTTCATGCATGATTCAAAAGCTTGGCAAAGAGATTCATTAGTAGAACCAAAAATAATATCATCAACATATATTTGCACAATGAGAATATCATTTTTAACATGTTTTGTAAACAATATGGTGTCAATTTTACCTTTCTTAAAACCATTTGAAATTAAAAATGAAGAAAGTCTTTCATACCAAGCCCTAGGGGCTTGTTTTAAACCATAAAGAGCTTTATCTAATTTAAATACAAAATCCGGATGTGTAGGATCAACAAACCCGGGGGTTGTTCAACATACACCTCCTCTTCAATAAAACCATTTAGAAAAGCACTTTTAACACATCCATTTGAAACAATTTAAAATCTTTATATGAGGCAAATGCTAGTATCATCCGTATGGCTTCAAGCCGTGCTA
Organism: Agave tequilana; assembly: GCA_038442645.1. NCBI lineage: Eukaryota > Viridiplantae > Streptophyta > Magnoliopsida > Asparagales > Asparagaceae > Agave > Agave tequilana. Next base: position 74,125 of record JAVJIF010015878.1, read on the forward strand.
CGGCTGCAAAGGTTTCTTCAAAATCGATCCCTTCGATTTGAGTGTAACCTTGGGCAACTAACCTAGCTTTATTCCTAACAACGTTACCCGATTCATCCAACTTGTTCTTAAAGATCCACTTAATACCAATTGTTGGTCTATCGTGGGCCTAGGAACAAGGTGCCAAACTTGGTTGCGCTCAAATTGATTGAGCTCCTCTTGCATGGCTAGCAACCAATATGAATCGGCCTCGGCTTCGAGGAGGTTCTTGGGTTCAACATGTGAAATAAATGCATAATGTCCACAATAGTCAAGAAGTTTAGAGCGAGTGGTTACCCCTTTTGATACTTCACCTATGACGAGGTCCTTGGGATGATGAGGATTGTATCTCCAACCCTTTGGAAGTTGTTGAGTAGGCTCCACTTCATTTGTTTGATTTTCATTTCCTTGAGCCTCTTCTACTTTAGCTTCACTTCCTTCATCATCCTTTGGCTTGTCTCCCATAGTAGTAGTATCCTCCAAGGTCACTTTCTCCAAGCCTTCATCCAAAGCATCTATTTCTACAACATTCTTAACAAACAAGTTAGATTCTTCAAACTTAACATGTATAGATTCCTCAATAGTCAAAGATGATTTATTGAAGATTCTATAAGCCTTACTTGTATTAGAATACCCAACAAAAATTGCCTCATAAGCTTTAGCATCAAATTTTCCTAACTTATCTTTAGTATTTAAAACAAAACATTTGCATCCAAAGACTTTGAAATATGAAACATTTGGTTTACTAGAAAAGTACATTTCAAAAGAAGTTTTTGAAGTATTTTTATACAAGAAAACACGATTTGATATATAGCATGATGTATTTACGGCCTCGGCCCACAAATAATGTGGTAGACCATATTCACTTAGAATTGTCCTAGCCATCTCTTGTAAGGTTCGATTTTTCCGTTCAACTACTCCATTTTGTTGTGGAGTTCTAGGACAAGAAAGTTCATGCTTAATTCCATGTTCTTCACAAAAAGTGGTAAAGGGTAGGTTAATGAACTCACCTCCTCTATCACTTCTTATTCTTAAAATTGAAGACTCTTTTTCTTTTTCAATAAATATGAAAATGCTTGATTTTTGTGTTCAAGAAAGAAAACCCAAGTAAACCGTGAAAAATCATCAACCAAAACAAATGCAAATCTATTCCCACTTAGACTTTTGGTTTGTGTAGGGCCAAATAGATCCATATGGATTAACTCCAAAGGACGTGATGTCATGATATCCTTAATTGACTTGAAAGAAGACTTAGTTTGTTTCCCAAATTGACATGCGTCACAAACTCGGTCCTTTTCAAAACTCAAACAAGGAATACCTTTCACCATTTCCTTTGTGTTTAACCTAGATATGTGGTCAAATGAAATATGGCCTAATCTTCTATGCCACAACCAAGAGTCGTCATCGAGGGCTTTTAAACAAGTAATATTACAAGACATATTAGACATATCTATCATATAAACATTACTTTCACGAAAACCGGAAAACACACAAGTATTAGAAATTCTATCAATTACTTTACAAGCTATATGATCAAAAATAACATCAAAACCTTTATCACAAAGTTGACTAACAATCAAGAGGTTATGCTTGAGTCCATCAACTAAAACTATATTTTCAATTAAAGGGGATGTGCCGAGTTTTACATTACCAATACCGATGATTTTACCCTTGGCATCATCTCCGAAGGTGACGGTGCCACCTTCATGGTATCTTGATAGGGTTGCAAAGTTGTTGATGTCCCAAGTCATGTGCCTTGAGCAACCACTATCAAGATACCACAATCCTCTACGTCTTTGGGCTTTGGAAGGTACCTATATCATTTAACAAAATTGTTGACTTTGGTACCTAAATTTTCTTGGGTCCTTGAAAGTTAGTGTTGCGAACCCAAACATTATGATAAGATGCACTTAGTCTATCATAGCAAAAATTGGCTAAGTGTCCTTTCCGCCCACAATGTGAACATGAGAACACTCTTCCATACATGAATGCATGATGTGTGTGTGAAGTGTGAGCATGCTTTGGGGGTTTGCCACGATGTAAAGGTTGTGTGGTATGAGCATGAGCATGAGCATGGTGAACATTTTTCTTAGGGGCTTGTTTCTTAGGAAACATGGCCTCTATCTTTTTCTTATCAAACTCACAATTTTTTAAAACAATTCCCAATGAGTCTATTCTTTCTTTAAGCATGGTAATTTCATTTGTGTCAACTTGTGGGGACTTCCCTTTACAAGAAATCTTATACTTGTCAAAGTCTTTTTGGGTGGAAACAAGAGTGGAAAGTAATTCATCCTTTTCTTTAGAAAGAGTAAAAACTTGATGATTAAGAGATTCATTTTCCTTTTTCATTTTTAAATACTTTTTATTAAGAAAATCATAGTTATGTGATAATTCTATAAAGGCTTCTCCTAATTCATCCATGGAAAGTTCATCATTAGGAGAAGTGGAAGGGGTTACCTTGCTTGTGCTTTCATTTGCCATGAAGCACATGTTGGCGGTATCAATCTCCTCCTCGGATTCGCTCTCAGAATCCCATGTAGCTTTCATTGCCTTCTTCTTGTGAGGCTTCTTTGAGGTGGAGGGCTTCACTTTATCCGGACACTCCGCCACAATGTGTCCCGGCCTTTGACAATTGAAGCAAATAATCTTCCTTTCTTCTTTACCTCCTTGCCATCTCCTTCTTCCTTGAAATTTAGCCTTGTTGTACATCCTCCGGACGTTCTTCACAAGAAGTGAGAGCTCTTCGTCATCTTCTTCTTCTCCATCATCTTCGTCGGAGTGTGTGGATTGGCTTTTGAAGGCTATTGTCTTCTTCTTGGAAGGAGCCATGTCCTCCCTCACTTTCCTCTCCATCTCATGGGTTTTGAGGTTCCCAATGAGACCAATTAGCTCCATCTCCTCCTTGTCATTGAGTTCCTTCAAGGTTGTTGCTTTTACTTCCCATGAAGGAGGAAGAGCCCGGATGATCTTTCTTACTCTTTGATCGTTGTCGATAGCATCACCTAGAGAAGAAAGTCCATTAGTGATCTTTGTAAATCTTATAACCATATCATGTATGGTTTCATTTTCTTGCATGCAAAAATTCTCATATTGGGACCGAAGAAGGTCAATCTTAGCCCTCTTCACTTGTGAGGTCCCTTCATGTGTAACTAGTAAATGTGTCCAAATTTCATATGCGGACTTGCAATGAATAACTCTATCTATGTCATCATCATTAAGGGCTTGAAGTAGTGCATAGTGAGCCCTAGCATTGGCATCAAATTCTTTGGTCTCTATTTCGGACCAAGTGGATTCATCACCGGGGGTGCACTAAAGGGTTTGGTCACGGCCTTTGCAACTCGACTACCTAGAGATTGCAAGAAAACGGTCATCTTAACCTTCCATATGGGAAAGTTAAGTCCATCAAACTTAGGGGGTGTCTTGATACCATCGGCCATTTTTACTATGTGAGTATGAATGAAATGATTAGCAATATTAGGATCTCTCTAAGGTTGTTAAGCCAAATCCTAGAGTCCAAGCTCTGATACCAATTGAAATACACCTAGAGGGGGGTGAATAGGTGTGATTGCTAATCTAATGATCTTTTTAAACTTAGTATGATGAATGATGCAACGATCTCTCAAAACAAGACTAAGAGTCGAATACCCCGTGAGAGGTTCTGAACTCCTTCCTCCCAATTCCCCTTTAAATGGGTTAGAGGTGCGCAATGCAACCTTGTTGTATGAGATTATGATCGATCAAGGCAAGATATGATGGATGAATGGTGAGATGCACACAAGTATTACAAGCTTGAAATAAAAGCACAAATAAAGAAACAAGATCACAAGTAAGTAATTGAAAGCAATAAAGTGCAAGAGAATTTAAAGACAAAATTGACGCAAGGCAATCGCAAACACAAGAAGTTTGTTTCGAGGTTCGAGCCACCGCTCTACTCCCCGCCTTCACCTCCGTGAAGGGTTTCCACTATCCACCGAGGACGCCTTACAATGGTCTACCGAAGACCGGAGCACCGAGCTCCTAAATAACCTCTACCGAAGTAGTGTCTCCACAAGAACAAGGATCACAAGAACAATAGTGATCTCCACAAGATCACAAAACTCTTTCCCAAACTCTTTTACAATCTCTCACTCTTTTACAACTTCTCTATAGTATGAGTAAAGGATTTTTGGCTCTATGAAGTGTAGTGAGAAAAACTTCAGTTGTAGAGTGATATTAGCAATCAAACACAACTGAAAAACAAGCTTAAAAAGAATTAGAATTGGAAGCTTTGAAAACTATTTTTCTTCTCCTTTGAAAAATAATGAAAACTTGGGATTTTTCTTGGTAAATAGTAAGGACCCATTCCCCTCTATTTATAAGGAGAGAATAGGTTAAAACAATTTCTTTACACCTAATTTGGCCTGAAAAAGGTCTCCAACAACTCTCAAAAAGTCTGTTAAAACAGAAAATAAAAACAGATTTCAGAATTGCACCAAAGAGGAAAGAGCCGTTGGGCTCTTGCAGGCGTAGCGGTCGACCGGTCGGTCGACCGTTTGCCCTGTTGGCAAAGAGCCGTTGGACTCCGGTCGACCGCTCGGTCGACCGTTTCCTTCAAAGGAAACACAGTTTCCTTAAGGCGGTCGACCGCCCGGTCGACCCAAACAAACCGAGAGGGGACCTGCTTACAGTCGGTCGACCGGGGCCGTCGACCGACAGACGTGCACAAACGTGCACGTCCTGGCACTGGCGCCGGTCGACCGGGCGGTCGGCCGGTCAACCTGAAATAGGGAAAATCAGTATTTTTCTGACTTAGGAAAATTTTGTAAAATAGTTTTGGGTTTGAACAATCTTAAGTATCATGCTAGTAGGGGTATATGCACATGATCTAAACATGCTATTTATTTTGTAAAACTTAAGATCATGTAAATATCTACTAAGGCATGAGACAAAAATTAAAACATGAAAACTTAAAAACAACACTTCTCATTTTAGCAAAAACAAATTGTGTATGTGTATCCTAGAGCCAAATATCCAATACTCAAACTTTAACATTCTATTCTTACAATGATTCTAAAGACTTCAAATTCTTCAAGAGGGGCTTTCTCCATATGATCTTCAAACTTGCATCTTGAGCCCAAATTGAGTTGACTTGAGTCCAAAGCACCTTCCTTTAGGGAAGAACTCCTCTAGTTGAGATAGAATCCTGAAACAATCTTAAACAATAAACAATATTAGTACAAATAACTAATATGTTTTGTAATCATCAAAACACACTAAAAACGGGTGATTGTAACCTTGGGCCAACATATACATGTATACCCCTTGAGTCATTTGCCTTCATGCAATTTATCTTATGGATTCTTTTTATGTTTGGGATATGTTTGCATATTGTTAGTTTTGAACAAAAATATACATATACCTAGAAGTTTGTTTTATATGAAAAAAATGAATTTTCATGTTTTGTTTGATAAAATGATATTCATGTTTGTTTTGAGCATAATTAACTATTTTCATGAAAAATTCTAATTACATGATTTTTGTACACTCTCATTTTATTTGTTTATTCATGACTATTTTTCATGATCATTTTGAGCTTTATGGACCTTGAGTGTCGAATTTTATGTATTTAGTATGTTTCATGATACATATGATTTAGTTTCATGTTTTGAAGGATTTTTAACTAGTTTTTCAAAAATTATTTTAACTAGTCATTTATTCTTCAATTTGGTAGTGCTTTTCACTATAAAAATATTTTTAAACACCTATTTTTGAAAACTCCTTCCAACCCCTTATGGGCGGACGGATGGGCGACCATGCCTTGTACGCCGTATTGAAAACTTTTTATCTTATGCATGAAAAAGGTGGTAGTTTATGAGTTATATACTTGATTTACATCATATTTTCAATTTGTATCTCAATTGATTTTTTTTGTATATACTCATATTTTCTATATATGTATGCTTCAAATTTCAAATAATATCAATTTCTATTGGTATTTTCATTTTCATACATATATATGATTTGTTTGTACTTAATTTAAAATTGTTTTATATGTTGAAAGCACAAAGTCTGTTTATGCTAAGCTTGATTCAAACCTTTATTTTCAATTGGTATGTGAATTAATATTTTAATAAGCTTAGGCATTATTTTTAAATTAGTATCTATTGATTTCAATTAGTATCCATATATTTCAATTGGTATCAATATGTTTAAATATTTCAATTACAATTGATTTGTTGAAATTAAAATTTGTAATGTTTATTTATAATTGGTATCTTAAAATTTTGTTTATATGATATCTTAAAATTTGATTTAAGAAGATCTCAAAATTTGTTTTATTGAGAAAATTAAAAATGTTTTGATATATATTGCCTATATGCAAGGGGAGCTTAACATCTCTTCTACATATAGATTCATGTTGAGTGTATCTTATATTGAGGAGCTTGACAACTCTTCTTTATGCGGTACACGTGTGTAAGGAGAGCTTAACATCTCCTCTTATGCATTACATATTATGTGTTATGTGAATTAGGGCTTGTCATCCCTTCTTCATGTAATGCATATATGTAGGGAAGTTAACTTAGTGTCTTCCTCTTCATGAATGTATATCGCATATATCTTTTATTGTTTTGTATTTAGTTTTACCCCTTTGTTGATCATTGACAAAAAGGGGGAGAAAGATTTTGAGTTTGTATATGCATATTTGTGTTTTTGCATATATTGAGTTTATGCATCTTGTGTTTTAGAAAATGAAAAGAATGTTTTTAAAAGTTTAAACAAAAAGGGGAGAAAAGTTTTTGGAAAAAGGAATTTGGATTTATGTTTAGTCTCTTACCTTATTGAGGCATGTTTATTTGTTTAAGTTTTATGCACTTCATTTCCATATCTTATTGTTTATTGTTATGCATGAGTTAAGGGGAGCTTCTTTGAAGCTTTACTTTAATCCATGCATATATAACTCCATGAGTTTTGTCATCATCAAAAAGGGGGAGATTGTTGGCCCAAAGGCCCAACACTCTAGTTTTGATGATGATCAACTCATGTAGTTATAGTACTAATGATCTTGTATGTAATTAGTCTCAGATTTATGATCAAGATCTTAGTTGGTGTTTAGCTTCAACAAAGGAAGTTTTGGAGCTAGCACGGTTTGATTCAAGAGCCTATGCATTAAGACCACATCAAGTACTCAAGAGGAGTCTAGCTCGTTGGATCAAGTTTGGACCAAGTCAAGAAGGAGGAGAAGACTTCAAGTGAAGACTTCAAGATCAAGACTTGAGTCTAGGTTTGTTTTAGTTAAGATTTTATTTTTATATAAAATGTAAAGGATAGAATAGTTGGTGGATTGCTCAAGTATTCCATACACACACACACTCTTGATTTAGATGAGTTTTCATAAAAGAATTTTTATTTTGGAAAAATATAAAAGGATTTTCATTTTGGAAAAATACCGTTTTGATTTTTGGAGTTTAATATATACATGTCTTCAACCAAAACTATTTTAGTGTTTATTGTCAAAAACATAGATATTTCATCTTGAATGTGTAGTGGTCATATCCATACACTCTAAGCTTTAAAAGAATTTAAAATATCTTATTTTTGTATTTAGTGAAGTTTTGGAAAAATAAGTTTTGGAAAAACCAATTTGAAAAATACGGTTTTTGTTTTGAGCTAAAATTTATAAGTTACAAAAATAGTTCAATATATTTGTAACATGTCTTGATTTTACTCAAACATGTTTGTTTATCAAAGTATAATACTTAAACTATTTTTGTAGATTTTTAGAGATTTTATGGGATTTTATCAAAAGAAAAATACCGAGTTTTTAATCCCTAAAAAGTCCTGTCCTGGCTTCTGCCGGTCGACCGGACCAGTCGACCGAGCTAGGAGTCGGTCTACCGGTCGGTCGACCGACATGCACAGACATGCACGCCAGTCTGGCTGGAGGGCCGATCAACCAGGACGGTCGACCGTCCAGAGAGCTCTGCTCTCTGGAAATGGCCCCGGTCGACCGGCGGAGAGTTCTGCTCTCTGTTTCAGGTCACGGTCGATCGGGCCGGTCGATCGGGGCCTCAACGGTCAGATTTCTGACCGTTGGCGGTCGACCGGGCCGGTCTACTGACAGCCGTCTGAGCTGCTGATCTGGCCCCAATGGCTAGCTTTTGAGAGCCCTATAAATTGGGGCTTTGGTGGACTGTTTTGTATAAGATTTTTGGAGAGTTTTAAAGATAGATTTTCCTACTCTATTAAGAGGTTTTCTCCACTAGTTTGAGAGCAAATATTTCCAATCAAAAGGGAAGTTTATCAAGAGTGTTTTCAAAGTGATTTCTTGTGTTTTCCTCCACACATTCCATCCTCGTTTTCTCACACAAACACTTGAGCTATCCATTGATATATTCATCGTATAGGAGTGTTATTGTGAGATTGTTTTTAGGTGATCAAAGTGTTGTGATCACCAAAGACTTCATCTTTGTTTTGAGGAGGCGGACATGTGTGTTCGCGGTGTTTCGGTTTCTAGTGAGAACTCGGTGTTTGAGGTGCGGCCTCGGCGAGCTTGTGGGCTTGCGGTGTGTTTGGGAACTAGAGAGTCCAAGGAGTTCAAGTGTGAACTTGCCTTGTAGGTGTTGCGGCACTGAGTGATCCGGTGGGATCGGTTTATAGTGGAAATCCTTCATAGTGTTGAAGGCGGGGACGTAGAGCAAGTGTGCTCGAACCTCGAAACAAATCTCCCGTGTTTGTGATTGCTCTTTCTCTATCTCTTACTTCTTTTATATCTTGCATGCTTATATTGCCTACATCTTTATATGCTTGATATATATTTGTGCTCATATTGTTATATGCTTGAGAATTGTTTGCTAACACTTGTATTCAACCAAGAGAGCCAACGCGGCACCTCAACTCTTATTTAGAGGAATCTTGAGAGTTAGTCCAGAGCCCTTCACGGGAAATCCGACTACACTCTTGTGTTATACTTGGTGTTTAGTTGAAGAAGTTTTGTAATTTGCTTTAAATAGTTTTTAATTCCGCAATATTTGACCATTAGATTAGCTAGTCACCTATTCACCCACCTCTAGGTGATTACAGTTGGTATCAGAGCCAAGTGCTCTTGATTTGGGTCTTACAACCTAGAGTTAAAGATCTTCATTTTATAGCCTCGATTGGCCTAAACTAGGCCTTATAAGAGCCGAATAGGACACAAAAGGGGAGAAAACATGGTTTTCAAGAGCTGGGAGTGATATTACATTGTTCTTATGTCCGAACCCTACAATTAATATTATTTCTAGTCTTAATTGAAAAGTTTGACAAATTGTCTAACTTTTTACCACGATTAATTTGAACTAGGCCTTACAAGAGCCAAACAGTGAAAAAATATTATTTTCAAGGGCCAGGAGTAATATGACATAGTTTCTATGTATAATTACTACTAATTTAACATGTTTTCTATCTAAGTTGGGAAGTTTGACCGAAAGTCAAACTTTGAGCCCTGTTGGCATAAATTAGGCCTTATAAAAGCCGAATAGGGCATAAATAGGGGAAAAACATAATTTTCAAGAGCTGGGATTTATATTATATAGTTTCTATGTACAATTACTACTAATTAACTTTGTTTCAAGTCTATATTGGGAAGTTTGACCAAATGTCAAACTTTCGGCCCTGATTAGCCTGAACTTGGCCTTATAAGAGCTGAATAGGGCCCAAATAGGGTTTTCACGACCAGTGAGTAGTACTACGTAGGTTCTATATACAATTACTACTAATTAACATTAATTTTGCTTTAAATTTGAAAGTTCGACCAAAAATCAAAATTTCAGCCCCGCTTGGTATGAAGAGGCCTCATAAGAGACAAATATGACCCAAATGCGGAGAAAATGTTATTTTCAAGAGCCGAGAATAGTATTACATTATTTTTATATATAATTAATACTAATTAAACTTGTTTCTAGTCTTAATTGTGAAGTTTGACCGAAAGTTAAACTTTCAGTACCAAATAACTTGAACTAGGCCTTAAAAGAACCGAAAGTGCCTAAACGGGGAATAAACACGATTTTCAGGAGCCGACAGTAGTATTACATCATTTCAATTTAAAATTACTATTAGTTACCCATATATCTACTCTAAATTGTAAAGTTTGACAAAAAAGGTCAAACTTCCAGCCCCAGTTGACCTGAATGATCGGTCGCTAATATTGCACATTCATTATCATATTCTCATACTTATTATAAAATTAACTCTGCTTTTTCCTAATTATTGTTTAATTTATTTGCAGGCCCATTCCTATAGGGGAGTGAAGAGAAATGAGCCCAAAAGCCCATCAAATTCTGAATTTCATCAGAATTAATTCGAGCTCAGTAGATTAGGGCAGATCAGGTCGGTTGAAAACCAGTTAGAACAATTTTTTTTTATGTTTGTCTTTACTTTTGTTTTCTTCTTCTTCTTTCTACTTTTCCTCTTTTGGTTATGATGAACATTCAAGTGAATCTAGAAGCACCAGTATAGTCATGTTTGTGTGAGTGCCAACGATATTACATGATGATGTTCTACTCCTCAATATTCTGTATCATTTCATTCTTGTTCATCTTGATGATGTAATGCGAATAGGGACTGAGCTCGATCTTATGTTTTATGCGTTGAACGCCTCTGAAGCAATATAGAACATGTAAGGGTTCCAGGTAAGTCATCAACCAGAGGAGGTAAGTATTTCTTTAATCTTTTCTTTTTTTTCTTTTATTTATTTAGTTTAGATCACCAACACCAACAACACCTAGCTCTTTCATCACTCATTCGATCTCTTTGTATATGTCTATTTTCTGTTTTTCTCCACCTTCTCATTCTACCACTTTCTTCCTAACTTGACTTTAACTCTTTTTCACTTTTCTTTTTAAGAACTAAAAGAAGATCTTTAATCATACTTTGTAGCCTAAAAGAGAACTTACTAAAAAGCTTCTATCACTAGTCCCTTCTTGTGGATCACGACCTGTATAGCCACTTGCTATTGCGGTAGAAGTGAGTACTTGCATTCTATTCTTAAAATTCTAAAATTCTATATTTTTTTGCAGGTTATAACTCAATCAAATTTTGGCGCTGTTGCCGGGGAGGAACGGTAAGTAATTCTCATTAAAGTTTATATTTTTGGTTAACCTTCTTCTTGGTTTTTGGTGTACAGATTTAACAACAAGGAACTTTTGCTGCAGTGGACATATAAGCGGCCTTAGACTCTGCTCAAGAAAGCAGAGCCAAGAAGCCCTAAGATTTTCTACATTCCTATGGCAATCTGAGTGAAATACTAACCTGTATTTTCTGCAGGTTAACTGAATTGCAAAGTTTAATATCTGTAGCTATTAATTTCCTTATTTGTCTCACTATACTTTCTTTCTAACCTCAACAGTAAAATGATGTTTGTTAAATGCTAAAAACGGTTTAGACTTTGCATTTAGGCACGTGTCTAATTCGTTTACATTTCACATTACTATTGAAGAGTGCTGGAGTAAAAGGTACGTTTGCATGGCATATAGTTTAGGAAACATTCTTGAGTAATTATTTGCTTGTTGAATGTTACTTTTCTTTATCCTGCATACTTTGTACAATCAATCTTAAGGGCTTGTCCTATAAACAAGATAAGGTGGGGAAGTCATTACCCTCCCTTAGCCCACAAACAATCTCCTCACTCACTAACCCAAGCCTAACGAAACTGAGTAGACGTTGGCCCTAGGGACATCTCAGACTCAATTAGGAGATTATCCTAAGGGGGAAGATGTTAGAATTTGACTCCTGCCAAATCAGTGTCTAAGGAAAGGGATTGAGGGGCAAAACCCCAAGGCTGGTAGCTTGGCTTAATTAGGCCATCGCTTTTACGCGGATACCTCCCACCAATCTTGCCCTGACCTGGCTGATTAGCTTGTGGTCAAAATCTGTATTATACCTCCCGTAGACAGTCTAACCAGTTAGGAGTCGTCTAGGTCAAAGGTCTACCCTAACATAGTTTAGAATTTGTTTTCTTTTGTTTGCTTATTTGTTTGTGTTTTATTGTGTGATATGGCTTATAACAATATTTTTTTTCAATTTTAATGGTAATCCATATTACACCTCTTTTTCGGATATTACCAATCCGGTATATCATAACTTTAACCAACCTAGTATGCCGGATTGATCTTATCCGAATCAATATAACTCATGCCCCCAATCTTATAACCATAGTTTCCAGAATAATTTCAACTCTTCACATAGTCAATGGGGATTCACCTCCCCCGAGTCCAGTTTTCAACCAACTTGTCCTCCTTATCCACCTTGTCCACAATATTTCCAAGATTCATACTCAGTTCCACCAGTCCAAAATAGAAAACCATCAATTTTGAAAATGAGTTTGTGTGAGTCCAAACAACAATCACAAAATCTGATGGACTCACAATTTCACAACCAATTCCTAAACAACACTTCATCTTTTCAAGACCAATCGCAACAAAACGATGAACCAATTAACTATAAAAAGATGCTTGAAGCCATGACTCAGGATCAAAACGCTCGCAATCATGACATAGATATGATGGTCCAAACTTTACGTTTCACCGTTTGGCCAAAGAGTCATGTTGTTTTGGAAAACAAGGTTCCATTTCAGTACAATCATGTGAACTTGCCCAAACTCCAAATTTTGAAAGTGACATTGACAGTTTGGCAAGTTATCCCTTTCCTGAAATTGAACTTGAGAATGAATATGATCATGAACCTCAACTTAGTGATTCACTTCTACTTCCTGATTTAATTATGACTCCGGTGTCTTCACCTGATTTCAATCTTTTTACCAAGTTAACATTTGGATCATGTGCCAATTCATAATGAAATTTAATCGCCCATCTTTGATGATCATCATATTGAACTTGACCAATTTTATAATTTTGAAAGTCTCATTGACAAATTGGCAAGTTCTCATTTTTATGAAATTAAACTCAATGAGAAATGTGACCTATATTCTCAATTTTGTGATCCAGTTCAAATTCCCGAATAAATATTGATTCCTGTTTTGTTACCCGACTTGAGTAATATTTTAGAGTCAGTTTTGATCCCACACCTGTCATTCTTTAACTTGAATCATCAATATTAAGTCACATTCCATTGTGAGAAAATTAATGTGGACTTGAGTTTTAACTTCTTGATTTGGACCCACTTCTTGAACCAATCTCGACTCCTAAACCTTTACTTGACTTAAGTCACTTTCCTGAGTCGGTATTAGTTCCCGTACTTCCTATGTCCAAGTCAATCATTCTATCTTTTCACACTCCATTTTGGGACAAGGCGGTTGACAAAATTGACTCCGAAATTAATTATGAAATTTGAAAATTAGTTGGGGTTAAATTTTTAATAAAAAACCTTCATGTATACATCATTTTAATGGGTTATATAAGAGAGATTTCTGGTGGGTTCCTCCGAACTTCACGAAAATTCGATTGGGCCGCATTTCGTGGACTAATCAGACCACCACCGGAACCACCACCTTAAGGTAATATTTTCCTTCCCTTTCTTCTTTTTCATGCATCTATGCATTAATTCATACATTGAGGACAATGCATGAGATAGGTGTGGGGAAGGGTCTAACATAACTTAGGTTTTTTTCTTTTTATAAAAGAAAGAAAATAAAAAATTATTAACATTTTCTTTACTTTTAAAAACTTTTTGAAAATATAAACAATATTTTAACATATTTTTTGTAAGAAATTAAGTCAATTTTAAAGAATAGGAGAATCATAATTAGGATTCCTTATACTTGGTTAAAATAAGATTATTTGTTTGATTTCTAAGGATAGGAAAAAAGTTTGTGAAAGCAATTTAGTCTTGATCTTTACATTGAAGAAATATGCACACCTTATACACTAACACACTTAGGATTCAAAAATAAAGATTCTTATGCCTTATAAAAAAAAGAAAAAAAAGAAAAAAACATGTCTATGAAAGATGAACAAATCTAATTATTAATTAGCTAGGTGCTTTGGCCTAAGTAAGCCTTGGTATTTATGCGAAACATGATTAGATAAGTTTGAGAATATATATATATATATATATATATATATATATATATATATATATATATATATATATATATATATATATAAATTCTATGATTAAGCTGGGTATTTGTGCCTAATAAAGCATAAGTATTCACGCTTAAAAGTGGTTCATATAATAAAATTCTTAGTTTTGTGGCCTTGTTTGCTCGAGTCCTTAAATCCTTGGGGAGTTTTCTCACCCGTTGCCCTAAGACAATTTGGTTTGGGAGTCATCGATTAAAGGCTCGTTACATGGACAGATTAGAAAGCCTAATAGAACTAAGGAATAATATCACTGATCGGGGGAGAACCGCGCACAAAAAGTGTATGTTTTGAAATGAAGATTTAAAGTGTGTGTGCTTTGGCTTCCTCGATACTTCCGTTATAGCATAGAGGCTAAAACGAGTCGAATCCATAAGGATGGGAGGCGATAGAAGCTTTACCGTTTGATTCACGTGTTTGTTAAAGATTCTTCAAAGTTTGAAAGAATGAAAAGAAAAGAAAAGAATGAATGAAAAGAGAAGTACGGTAAAACACAAAGAAGTGGGAAACATAGAAAAGAATGATTTTTGTTATTTTGTTTTTATATCTAAAATAAAGTGAAAAAGAAAGAAGACTCACGGCTACTAACTACTAATAACTCCACCAACATGCTAACCTCTTAGTGATAGTTGCCTCACATGTATCATTGGCCATCACTAGTCCTTGGTTCAAGAGCTATTCAAAGTATGACTCATATGTAACTCACATAACCCAACTCAACAAACAAGCACAAGCTACACTTAAACCATCAAAACTAAAAGTAAGCATGGAGTAAAGTAATGTTAGCTTGTTAGTGGTTAGGAAGTTAGAGTTAGATCCATCATCATGAGTCATCAATAGCTCTTGCAAGAGCAAGGCCAAAACGAGGCTATTAGATTCATGTGGATTATCATCAAAGAAGTTAGACTAGTTGGTGGTTAGTAGTTAGTTGCCATGAGATAAAACTAGTTACACATGTAAAAGAGATTAGAGAGAAGAAAACAAAGATAAGGTAAGAGAGCACCTTTCATTGATTGTCACCTTCAATTACAAGCACTCTTGCTTCCCAACATGTACCACTCTCTCTCCCTAATACAAGATCTAAAAGAAATGAAAAATATAAGGGAGGAAGAAGAAGAAAAACTACACTACACTACCCTAAACTATAAAATGGAAATGAAACTACTCCTAAACTCTGCATATCATCAACTCTGGAACCCAAGGGGGGTTTATATAGGCACCAGGGGAACAGGGTGCTAGGGGACAAACCTTGGCCCGAAGCGGCGCGCGCCGCGGCCGTCCGGCCGCAGAAACGCGGCTTGGGCCGCGTTTTCGCGGCCCCTTGGTGGCCGCGCGCACGGCGCTTCGAGCCGCGCGCGGTCCCGTATGTCCCCTGTCAGACCCTGTGCCCGGTTTCATCTTTGCAGCCCCTGGTTTTTACAGAATCAGCTCTCTAGGTCAATGGCTATCTTTAATAGGCTTTTAATCACCAATTAAATGGTGATTTAGGGTCTTCTTCTCCATTGCACACCATGGACCTAGAATCAAGCAAGCAAGGTATTATTAGCAGAATTTATTAGTAAAAAATGTGAGAATATGATGACAATTATGCAAAATTAGAGACTAATCACACCCCCACACTTATCTTTTGCTCGTCCCGAGCAAAACAAAAAACCTAAGGAAATTATTACGCCACTTTCGTAGGTGTCGCGATTGCACTGAGCATGTGCAACAAGCCGTTAAACCTCTAAGTTTCCCCTAGAGGAGGAGTTTTGTCTCCTGAGGGTTTTCAGCGGATTACACCCACAAAATCCATAAAGAAAGAAATCAAATGTTAGTATTTTGAAAACGCTTTTTGAAATAGAGAAAAGTGTTGAAGTATTGTTACAAAAATATAAGTTATCCAAGGTCAGAGGTTAACCAGAAATTGTTCTTTCTTAAACTAAGTCAAAATGCAAAAAATCTTGTCATAAATTAAATGTAAGAATTTAAAATTGAATTGACTCTTTGATCTTTCATAAAATTCTTAGAAAATATGCACTTTGTGAACTGTGAAGATTTTTGGGATATCGACTCTAACGTTCATGCCATTTGTTAATATCATTATATATATATATATATATATATATATATATATATATATATATTCTTTTGTTTTTCTCTCTCTTTTTTTTTTCTTTTCTTCCCTTAGTTTTCTTAGGCTTTCTTATTTATCCGGGTAGTGAGCGTTTAGCCGGTGACTCCCAGACCAGATGGTCTTAGGGCACCAGATGAGAAAACATCCCTCGGACTTAAGGACTCGAGTAAACAATGCCACAAAACTACAGGGGATTATTTTATTTTTTTATCCACTATTTTAGGTGTGAATAATCATGCTTCCTGAGGCATAATTACCCAACTTCAATAAGTGGTTTTTATTATCAGAATTTTTTTAAATATATTTTTATGGCATTTCTAGTCTTTGTTTCAATCCCAAAAATTTTGTAAGTGTGAAGTGCATAAATCTAAGGAAGAAAATTCAAGATCAAATTATCTTTTCAATTTTACTTTCTTATCCTATAATTTAGACAAGATCTATTATTTTGACTCGGTTTAAAATTTCATAATTCTAGGTCTTCCTAATTCCTAAGATAAT
The DNA here is from genome assembly GCA_038442645.1 of Agave tequilana. Taxonomy (NCBI): domain Eukaryota; kingdom Viridiplantae; phylum Streptophyta; class Magnoliopsida; order Asparagales; family Asparagaceae; genus Agave; species Agave tequilana. The sequence goes on from JAVJIF010015878.1 coordinate 90,811, forward strand.
CTTAATTTTCTTAAAATAAATTAAAAACTATTTCTCTTGTTTCAAAAAGTTTTGTAAAAAGAAAAGAAAAAGAGTTTCTAAATTTTTTTATATATTTTTATTTAAAAAGAAATGTAAAAGAAAGAAAATGTAAAACTAACTATGTTAGTAAGCCCTCCCCCACACTTATCTCACGCATTGTCCTCAATGCATCGTGAATGTGTATATACGTGAAACAAATAGAGAGGGAAGGAATATTACCTCATGGTGGTGGTTCCGGTGGTGGTCTGACTGAGCCAAGCGTTGCTACCCAATCAAGATATCGTGGATCATGCAGAAACCCACCAATGACCTCTCTAACATGACCCAATAAAAGAATGATTGATTGAATGGTCTTATTGAAAATATTATCCCCATCAAATTTCCAATTTTCTAAAATAATTACTGAGTCATTTTTGTCAACATTCTTGTCCAACAATGAAGTGTGATTTTGGGAGATGATTGATTTGGACTCAAATGGAACAGGAATAAAAACCGATATCGACTCGGGAAGTTGACTCAGATCAAGTCGAGAGTCAACAATAAGAGTCGAAATTGGTTCAAAAACAGGGTCCAAACCAAAGAATTGATAGTCACACACGTTCCCCAGCAATGAAGTGTGATCATAAGAGATTGGTGATTCCATTTTACGGTGTATTGGTACAGGATTCAATGTTGACTCCAGAATAGAGAAAAAATCTGGTAAAGATACCGGGGTCATTATTGAATCAAAAAGTGAAAAGGAATCATCAACTTGAGGTTCAGGATCACTTTCAGGTTCGATTTCAATTTCAAGAAAGGGATAACTTGTCAGAATGTCCAGGCGACTTTCATAACTTGGAGTTTGGTCAAGTTCAAATGTGTGTTCTGAAATTGAATCTGGATTCCCAAAATGACATGATTCATCGGTCCAATCAGTAGAGTTAGAGATATAAGGATCGGTCAAAGGTTGATAAGAAAGACTTTCCTCGCTCTCATTGATCAATTCATTTATAAGTGAGTCTAACCTACTGATAGGCCGGGTAACAGAATTTGGAGTCTGAATCATGTCTTCCATACTCTTTGCAATTGGTTCTTTTTGAAAAGGTGAGTATGGAAGTTGATTTTGGAAATTATGGTAAATTTGTGAGTCCATCAAATTTTGTGATTGATGCTCAGACTCACGCAAGGGTTCCATACTCAAGTTCAGTATTGATGGTTTGAATAGGTGAGACTGGAAAAGATGAGTAGGACTCTTGAAAATTTGGTTTAGATGAGGAGTCCAACATATTTTGCACTCTACCACAAAAGACTTCCAAACGCTTTTCTAGCTTAGATTCATCTTCAATTGAATGTTCTAGAAAAGAAGTATGTGGAGTTTGATGTGGGAAGGATTGTGATTTGAGCAAATTTTGCATTTGTTGTAGGGACTCTTCTATACTCCTTTCCAATGATGATTTTTCTTCGGGTGGTGGAATAGGAAAAAGAGTATATGAACCAAAATCGGGGAATGAATTTTGTGAAAATTGTGGACAAGACATTTGAAAGTTTGACTCAGGGGAGTTGAATCCCCATTGACTCTGTGAAGAGTAGAAATTATTTTGAAAATTATGGTCATAAGATTGGGGATATGGGTCATATTGAGTCAGATAATCCCAACTCGGCGTATATTGTTGGTTCATGTTGTACATAGCCGGGTCAGAATTATCCGAGTCAAATGAGGTCGGAGTGAAACATGGATTCATGTTAGGATTGAAAGAATTGTTGTTGTTGAAATCCATATCACAATTTACAAAAAAGAAAAACAAACAAACCAACCAACAAACAAACAAAAAGAAAAAGAAAAACTTAGACCTAGACGACTCCTAACTGGTTAGATTGTCCACGGGGGGTCTATTGTCGGAAGCTGACCACGAGTTAATCGGCCAGGTAGGGGAAATCAGTGGGAGGTATCCGTGCCGGAGCAACGGGCCTAATTATTCCAAACCACTGTTCTTCGAGGTTTCGCCTCTCAATCCCCAACCTTAGACACCGATTTAGCAAGAGTCAAATTCTAACAACTTCCCCCTTAGGTCAATCTCTTAAATGAGTCCGAGATGTCCCTAGGGGCCAACGTCTAGCAAGTTTTATTTAGGCTTGGGTTGTGTGAGTGGGGAGGTGATTTTTGGGCCAAGGGAGGGTAATAACTTCTCCACCTTATGTTGTATTGGGTGTTGCCCTTAAGTTTAATTTGTGCAAGTGTGCAATATAGATAAGGATGAACACAAAAAAGCGAGTAAATCACTGAAATATTTGTCCTAACATATGCAATGCAATATGTACGCCTCCTACATGATCACAACAACACAAGAATAAAATACAGTATATTGGAATGAAAATTGACACGTGCCTAGATGCAAATGTCTAAACCGTTTTAAAGCATCCAATTACCGTATTTTAATTCTTAATATTATTTATACTGTACAGGTAATGAAAAAAATTAGCAGCAGAAAATAAGAATATACAAGAATTACCCGACCACACTTGAGCGTGTGAACTTCTGCAATGCTAAAATTTTAACCTGCACACCAAACACAAAGAAGAAAGGTTAACAAGAACGTGAAATCAAACCGTTCCCATCGCCGGCAACGGCGCCAAAATTTGATCGTGGGAGAACCGCGCACAAAAAGTGTATGTTTTGAAGTGAAGATTTAAAGTGTGTGTGCTTTGGCTTCCTCGATACTTCCGTTATAGCATAGAGGCTAAAACGAGTCGAATCTACAAGGATGGGAGGCGATAGAAGCTTTACCGGTTGATTCACGTGTTTGTTAAAGATTCTTCAATGTTTGAAAGAATGAAAAGAAAAGAAAAGAAAGAATGAAAAGAGAAGCACGGTGAAACACAAAGAAGTGGGAAACATAGAAAAGAATGATTTTTGTTGTTTTGTTTTTATATCTAAAATAAAGTGAAAAAGAAAGCAGACTCACGGCTACTAACTACTAATGACTCCACCAACATGCTAACCTCTTAGTGATAGTTGCCTCACATGTATCATTGGCCATCACTAGTCCTTAGTTCAACAGCTATTCAAAGTATGACTCATATGTAACTCACACAACCCAACTCAACAAACAAGCACAAGCTACACTTAAACCATCAAAACTAAAAGTATGCATGGAGTAAAGTAATGTTAGCTTGTTAGTGGTTAGGAAGTTAGAGTTAGATCCATCATCATGAGCCATCAATGGCTCTTGCAAGAGCAAGGCCAAAACGAGGCTATTAGATTCATGTGGATTATCATCAAAGAAGTTAGACTAGTTGGTGGTTAGTAGTTAGTTGCCATGAGATAAAAATTAGTTACACATGTAAAAGAGATTAGAGAGAAGAAAACAAAGATAAGGTAAGAGAGCACCTTTCATTGATTGTCACCTTCAATTACAAGCACTCTTGCTTCCCAACATGTACTACTCCTCTCCCTAATACAAGATATAAAAGAAATGAAAAATACAAGGGAGGAAGAAGAAGAAAAACTACACTACACTACCCTAAAATACAAAATGGAAATGAAATTACTCCTAAACTCTGCATATCATCAACTCTGGAACCCAAGGGGGTTTATATAGGCACCAGGGAACAGGGGGCCAGGGGACAACCCTGGGCCAAAGCGGCGCGCGCGCCGCGGCCGTCCGGCTGCGGAAACACGGCTTGGGCCGCGTTTCCGCGGCCCCTTGGTGGCCGCGCGCGGTCCCGTCTGTCCCCTTTCAGAGCCTGTGCCCGGTTTCATCTTTGCAGCCCTTGGTTTTTACAGAATCAGCTCTCTAGGTCAATGGCTATCTTTAATAGGCTTTTAATCACCAATTAAATGGTGATTTAGGGTCTTCTTCTCCATTGCACACCATGGACATAGAATCAAGCAAGCAAGGTATTATTAGCAGAATTTATTATCAAATAAATGTGAGAATATGATGACAATTATGCAAAATTAGAGACTAATCAATCACCAAATATATATATATATATATATATATATATATATATATATATATATATATATATATATATAAGGCTTGAGAGTTAGAGTTAAAGAACCCTTAGTCAAAATTTTCACGGTAATAAGGTGCATATGACTTAGGGTAAAGTAATAGACTAGATGAGAAGTACAATTTGGCTCCTTACTTTGTTTGATAACAAATTTTTGAATAGAGACTAAGTTTAGGAATGAAAAATTCAATTTTCCTGTAACTTATAGATTACTTAAAACTTACAATAATATTTCAAATATTTTTCTTTTAAAATGTGTTTTTAAAATACTAACATTTTTCTCTTTCTTTACGGATTATGTGGGTGTAATCCACTGAAAATCCTCACGAGACAAAACTCGTCCTCTAGGGGTAACCTAGAGGTTTAACGGCTTGTTGCACATGCTCAGTGCAATCACGTGACCTGCGAAAGTTGTCTAATAATTTTTTGTTTAGTTGTTTTGCTCGAGGACGAGCAAAAGATAGGTATGGGGGTGTGATCGGTCGCTAATATTACACAATCATTATCATATTCTCATACTTATTATAAAATAAATTCTGCTTTTTCCTAATTATTGTTTAATTTATTTGTAGGTCCATTCCTATAGGAGAGTGAAGACAAATGAGCCCAAAAGCCCATCAAATTCTGAATTACATCAGAATTAATTCGAACTCAGTAAATCAGGGCAGATCAGGTCAGTTCAGATCGATTGAAAACCAGTTAGAACAAATCCCTACAAATCAATCGGTTGAAGCCAAAGATCAAAGGCTGTTTCGTCACAATTCCGGAGATAAAACTAAAAATCCAGCTGAAGATAAAGTCATATCTCGAAACCAGACTACTCTACCCCTCAGCTGTGGCCACCTGGCCACAGCAAGGCCGCGGAAACGCGGCATAAGCCGTGGATCCGCGGCTTTGTTAGGGAGTTAGGGGGAGCGTTTGCTCCCCCTATCTTCATACGCTCTCCTACGTCAGTTTTTACCTATAAATACAAGAATTTTCAGAGTGTACAAGGGACGACCATGCAGAGATAGAATTTAATCCATGTTTTCATTCTTTTTAGTGTAGATTTTTATTTTCTTTTCATGTAATTTTTATTTCTTTGTAAGTATAGTTTAGACTGAGATTCATGTAAGTAAGAGAGAGAGGCTTATGTTGAGAGTGATGATTGTCGAAATCAAAGAGTTAAGAGATTTACTGTGTAGCTTGTGGCTAACGGGTCATGTCCACGAGGAGGAATGCGATAGAAGCTTTTCGGTGTTTTGTTTAGTAACAAAGAATTGTACTAGTTTTTTAATTGAAAAGAGAATGGAAAGAAGGGAGATGATTAAAAGAGAAATTGCAACTTTGGAGAAGGCTTTGGAGCAGGTGATTTAAAAAGCTTGAAAATTGTTTGGTTGATTTTAATATAAGAAAGAGAAGAACTGGGCTCACTAATTTTTAACTCAACTATGTACTTATCTCAAGGAAATTTGGGTTGCATCACTTTTATTATAAACCAAAAACCATTAGTTTCTTTTAATGTCCAAGCAAAACAAATAAGATCATTTCATTTAAATCTTAAGCCCTTTCATTACAAATCATTAAGAAGTGAATGTTAAACCATCAAGCGCGAAGAAGTAAGTATGGAATAAAAATAGTTCAAAGAGATTTGTTCTTTGAAAGTCCAAGTTCAAAATAAAGAAATCCTCATGTGCTTTCAAGAACGAAGTTTTAAGTAAGGTACTTTCTGATTCAAAAAGTGTTGCTTTTATGAAAATCAGTCAAGAGAGAGGTGATAGAAGAGGTCCATTTACCCAGAAAACGAATTAGCTACTCATAGAATATGAAAAACAATTCAAGTAAATGAAGCAGGACATACCGTGAAATGGAGTGGAAGAAGAGAAAGTTGTTCCTTGTATTGATGTCACTTTAATCTTCAGGTTACAAGCACTCAATTCCTCGCTCTCACATGTAATTGATCTGAACTATGAATTACAAAACAAAGTTACAACTTCTATACTATCTAACAAAGATCCTAAATCCTTAAGGAATAAACAAAATTCTAATCCTAGTCTTCGCTCCATTTTCAGTACAAAACCCTAGATTTTATAGCCAAAACCTCAGAGGGAAGGAGTGAGGAGATAAGGGGAGCAAACGCTCCCCTTATCTCCACCAACAAGCCGCGGATTCGCGGCTTGGGCCGTGGATCCGCGGCCTGGATGTGGCCAATTGGCCACATCAAGGTGGAGGAATAGTTGGCGTGGCATTGGGCTTCCTTTTGTCTTATTGGATTTACTATTGCAACTCCAAGATTTGACGAAACGATCTTTGATTTGTTGCTTCAATCGCTTGATTTGGGAGGATTCATTTCAACCGATTTTCAACCTCTCTGATATGCCAAGATTTGCCCTGATTCCCTAGTTTCGAATTTATTCTGAATTAAATCAGAATTTAGTGGGCTTTTGGGCTTATTCTCTTTCTTTTCTTTTAGCAATTGGGCCTACATTTTATAAAGAACAATAGGACTTATTAATATGATTTATTTAGATAACAAGCATGAAAATGTGATAATATGTATGCAATATATGTGACCGATCACACCCCCACTTATCTTTTGCTCGCCTTCGAGCAAAATATCAAAACTAATCTTAATCAATTATTAGACCACTTTCGCAGGTCACTCGATTGCACTGAGCATGTGTAATAAGCCATTAAACCTCTAGGTTACCCCTAGAGGACGAGTTTTGTCCCGTGAGGGTTTTCAGTGGATTGCACCCACAAAATCCATAAAGAAAGAGAAAAAGTTAGTGTTTTTGAAAAGCATTTTGAAAAGAAAAAATATTTGAAGTATATTTGTGAGAGTTTAAGTAATCTATAAGTTATAGAAATATCTAATTTTTCATTCCTAAACTTAGTCTCTATTCAACATGTCATCAATCAAAGTAAGGAATCAAATTATTTTCTCATCTAGTTTATTAATTTCCCTGAGTCGTATGCATCATTGTGACTGTGAAGTTGACTAAGGGTTCTTTAACATGAACTCCTATGCCTTATTTATATTTATTTTTGGTGATATTTATTCCTCAATTTCATTAGGCTTTCTAATCTGCCCATGTAACGAGCCTTTAGTCGGTGACACCCAAACTGGACAGTTTTAAGGCACCAGGTGAGAAAACACCCCTAAGGACTTAAACACTCGAGCAGACAAGGTCACGAAACCAAGGTTTTTATTTATAAAATGTACCCCTTTTAGGCGTGAATACTTATGCTTCATGATGCACAAATACCCAGCTTAATCAGAGGATTTATATATATATATATATATATATATATATATATATATATATATATATTTGAAACTTATCTAATTATCTTTTGCATAAATACCAAGGCTTGCTTAGGCCAAAGCACCTAGCTAATCAATAATTAGATTTGTTTATTAATTTTTTTCTTTTTTTCATACATATATACTTTTTTTTTATAAGGCATAAGAGTCTTTGTTTTTAAACCCTAAGTGTGTAAGTGTATTTAGTGTGCATATTTCAGCAAGATAAATATCAAGACTAAATTACTTTCACAAATTTTCTTCCTAACCCTAAAAATCAAACAAGTCATCTTATTTTGACCAAGTGTAAGAAATCCTAATTATGATTTTCCTATTCCTTAAAATTGACTTAATTTCTTACAAAATATATCAAAATATTGTTCTTAACTTTCAAAAAGTTTTTTATATATATATACAATTTTTTTTAAAGTTATATTAGTCATGTTAGAAGCTTCCCCCACACTTATCTCATGCATTGTCCCCAATGTATGAAAGAAATGTATACATGCATGAAATGAAATGTAAAAGAGGTGCATATATTATACAGAAATATGTACAACATCAAGTTTCTCTCACACTTAGATCTTTTTCGGTCTTATCCCTCTAGCTCTCTTCCCATCATTCCAATGGGTCCTCTTTATAGGGCATAGTGGGAGGCCAATTATTTTGTCATTTTAGCTTTCTTCCTCCCCAGTCTCACCTTCTTTAGGTGTTTCTTCCTCATATTGCTACAACCAATATTCAAAAATTTATCTCCGCCAAACTCTCAGTTGGAACTTCTTCATTATGAATGCCTAGGAATTCTAACTCAGTTTCATAGATCTCCTCAAAGCTTAGGTCAACACTTTTCCCTGGAAATGTATAATTAACCAAATGATCCCTAGTTGGTTCATCCAACACATGAGTTCTCCTTCGAAGAGGTCTTCAAAGAGTATGTCAATCGGAGGTTCTTGAATTATATTCTCATGCGATACATTATTGGTTGGCTCATCGAAAGAAGATAATATTCAAATCAAATTTCCCCTGTTTAAAGGTACTCTAACATTAGGATCTCTGACATATGCCTTCTCATTAATATAATCGCATTCATTAAATAATTCATTAAGAATAGCGACTCATCTTCTATATCTTCACTCTCTTCGTCACAATTATTTTCAACAAAATTTACCTCAAATGTTTGATCTCTTATCTTACGAGGTTGTTTTTCTAGTTTGAAGACATTGACTTCTCTAGTCATGTCCCCAAAAGTTAACCTCATGGACCCATTCCTACAATTGATGATAGCATTGGCAGTAGCAAGGAATGGTCGCCCTAGGATAACAGGAATTTGAGCCCTATGATTGAAGTTGGACACAGGTTGTGTCTCTAGAACTATGAAATCGACAGGGTAAATAAACTCCCCGACCTGGATAAGAACATCGTTAATCTCTCCTTTAGGGACTTTTACTGAATGGTCAGCCAGTTGGATAGTAACTCGAGTTGGACTAAGATCGCCCAACCCGAGTTGTTGATAAACTGAGAATGGAAGCAAGTTGATACTTGCCCCCAAGTCAAGAAGTGCACGACTAATCTCGACTTGTACTATTGTGTAGGCAATGGTTGGACTACCTGGATCCTTGTACTTAACAGGGATCGGACCCGATAGAAGCTCACTAATGTTAGTGGCTAAGAAGACCTTTTAGGAACATTAGTCTTTCTCTTCTTGGTGCACATGTCCTTAAGAAACTTAGCATAAGATGGGACTTATTGGATGGCATCAAGAAGTGGCACATTTAACTTCACTTGATTAAAGATCTCAATTATCTTATCCATGTGTGGATTTTGCTTGTTGTTTTTCAGCCTATTAAGAAATGGTGCTATAGGCTGGTGCACATGACTGGTTGACTTATCTTTTTCAGATTCATCAAGTTTAGGAGGAGTGGGATTAGGTGAGGTGGATGCTGAAGTGTGATTGTGCTGACTAGGATTAGGTGGTGTTGACACTTGGTTATCAACTTTCTTTCCCGACCTCAATGTATGAACAACATTACATTGATTTAATGATTGATCCTCAGCCAAATGAGCTTGTTGAGAATTCCTAGGATTGGTTATTGGCTGACTAGGTAGGGTACCCTTTTGTCTCTCATTGTGTGGAGTGGCTAGTTGGCTCATTTGAACCTCTAACCTCTGTATAGTTTGCATGAGAGAATCTTGATTTTTCATGTATCTTTCCATGTTTCTCTCAAAGTCAGTCATTCTCCTTTCTAGTTGAGATTCTGGAAGGAGGATTGTGGAGCTTGGTTGGGAAAGTTTTGTTGATAGTTTGAAAAGTTAGGTGGATGGTTGGGAGAATTATTATGGAAATTGAAAAAGTTAGGTTGATGATTGGAAGAATTATTGGCATGATGGAAGTGGCTAGAATGATTTGATCGTGGGTGGTCATTATTTTGTTGGCTCCATGAGAAATTTGGGTGATTTCTCCAGCCAGGATTGTACGTTTGAGCATAAGGATCATTATTCGGCCTTGAAAAGGCCGCATTCATCGGTTCAGAAAAGTGTTGGTGAGCTTGAAATACAGGACACTCCTCAAACACATGATTCATAGCCTGACAGTAAGTACAACCCGGCGTTGAAAATTGGTTCGGGCTGACTTGATTGACTGGACTTGGTTCCTTAGTTTCTAAAGCTTCCAGTCTTCTCGCTAGGTTACCTAACTTAGCCTCGTTAGCTATGGATGATTCAATCGAATGGAGACCTCCTTTTGAAGAGATAGAGTTTGGATTCTAGAGCTTTCACTAGTAGGTTCCCATTGGATGATTTTTTCAGCTAGGTTCTCATATAAATCCCATCCTTCATGCTCATCCTTCTACAAGAATCCCCCTTGGCACATGCTTTCTAAGAGGGTCTTGGTTGAGTAGTCTAAACCATCATAAAGAATTTGGCATTATCGCCATTTCTCTATTCCATGATGAGGACATTAGACAAGGGGGTCTTTGAAGCGTTCAAAGTACCTCCAAAACAGTTCACTAAGTTCTTGCTTGAACTGCATAATATTTTTCCTAACGAGAGCGATCTTGTGGATTAGATAGAATTTCTTCAAGAAGACCTTGATGAAACCATCTCAAGATGTGATAGAGTCGGCCGCTAAGCTGTAGAGCTATTTCTTGGCTAAGTCCTTAAGAGCAAATGGGACAAATCTCAACCTAATAGCATCATCTGCAAGGTATGGGATTTTCATCATTAAGCATACTTCCTCAAATTCTCTTATGAAGAATAAGCATCTTCAGACTATAAGCCATAGAACTTAGGGAGTGTATTGATGAACTGTGGCTTAAGCTCAAAGTTGTGTTCACCAACTGATGGAAGTTGGATGCAGGATGGAAGTGATGTTCTAATGGGATAGAGCCTATCCTACAAAGATGTCGGTCGATCCATAACCGAATCTGGTCTTGTTTCGAACTTGGTAGTGATGTGTTTCTAGTGAACCTAGATGAATTAGGGTCTCTTGACCACACTTGCATACACAAACACAATCACAAACAAGTTCACCAAAAGTCAAGAAGAGAAAACAACCAAGCCTAGTATAAGGTACCCTTGACCTAGACAACTCCTAACTGGTTGATTGTCCACAGGAGGTATAATGTAGACTTTGACCACAAGCTAATCAGCCAGGTCAGGGCAAGATTGGTGGGACGTTATCCGTCAAAGATGTTCCTTAATTAAGTAACCACCAACCTTCAGGCTTTCGGCCCTTAATCCCCGTCCTAGACACTGATTTGACAGGAGTCAAATTCTAACCCCTTCTCCCTTAGGATAATCTCCTAGTGAGTTCGAGATTTCCCTAAGGCTAACGTTTATCAGATTTTACTTAGGCTTAGGTTATGCATGCTTGGAGATGGTTTTGGGTTAAGAAAGGGTAATGACTTCCCCACCTTATCTTGACTTGGGTTTTGCCCTTAGAATTTATTTGTGCAAAGTGTGCAAGATATAGAAAAGTAGCATTCAAAAGCAAATATACACTCAATGTTTCCTAAACTATATGCAATGCATACATACCTTTTCTCCAGCTATCTTCAACAGTAATTGTAAAATAAACGTAATTAGACAAATGCCTAGAATGCAAGTCTAAACGTTTTTAAAGCAATTAACAATCACTCAAATTACTGTTGGATTAAAACAGGGATGGTGGATAGCAAAATTGCAAGAATATAACGTACAAAAACTTAATTTTTTTTGCGAGCAATATGTCCTACAAAAAAAGAGTTTTAGTAGTCCCACAAAAATTGCAACTTTTGCAATAGCGATTTCTTGAAATTCTGTTTCCTACTTTCGAGAGTAGGGCACAGAATTTGCAAGTCTTCTCTTGCAAAGCTTGAATGCTAGATTTGAATCTTCAAGTCCTTGAAACAACACGCCAAACTTGTTAAAAACAAATACATCGTTCCCTCCCCCGGCAACGGCGCCAAAAATTGATTGTCGAAATCAAAGGGTTAAGAGATTTACCGTGTAGCTTGTGGCTAACGGGTCGTGTCCACGAGAAGGATGCGATAGAAGCTTTTCGGAGTTTTGTTTAGTAACAAAGATTGTGCTAGTTTTTTAATTGAAAAGAGAATGGAAAGAAGGGAGATGATTAAAAGAGAAATTGCAATTTTGGAGAAGGCTTTGGAGAAGGTGATTTATAAAGTTTGAAAATGTTTAGTTGATGATTGAGGCAAAACCTGCACACAAAAATGGAATTTAGATTTAACAATAAGGATGTGCAAGTGCTCAATTCTTACCGCTATAGCAAGTGGCTATGCGGGTCGTGATCCACAAGGAGGGTTTGCGATGGAAGCGTTCAAAGTTTGTTGAAATCTTTGTGAAGAAAACGAAAGTTCTTCTTTGTTTTAAGAAATAAAAATGAAAGAAAGAAGAGTTAAAGGTTAAAGTTAAAAGAAAGCGATAGATGAAGAAGGTGGAGAATCAGAAAATGACTATGTACAAATGAATTGGAAAAGAATGGAAAAGGAGAGTGATGAAAGAAATCGTGTTGGCGATCTAAACTAAGAAGTAAAAGAAAAGAAAGAAGGTTAAAGAAATACTTACCTAGTTTGGTTGATGACTTACCTGGAACATCGCATGTTCTACCTTGCTTCGGAGTCGTTCAATGCATAAGTCATAGGATCGAACCCAGTCCCCGTCGCATTATATCATCAAGCCGGGCAAGAATGAAGTGATACGGATCTTGAGGAGGAGAACATCTTCATGAAGTATCGTTGGCACTCACAAAGACTTTGTTATACTTATGCTTCTGGATTCACTTGCATTCTCATCAAAAACCAACAGAGGTAAAGTAGAAGAGAAAAGAAAAAGAAAACAAAAGTAAAGCGATGAACATAAAAAAATGTTTACCTTTATTGCTTGCAGAAACAATGTAAGAAAGGAGGAGGGTACATCGGTGTCACTCTCAACATAAGCCTCTCTCTCTTACTTACATGAATCTCCATCTAACCTAAGCTTACATACAATTACAATTACATAAAAAGAAAAGAAAAACCTAAACTACAAAGAGTGAAAACTAGGCTAATCCTATCTCTGCATGGTCGTCCCATTTTCAGTGCAAATACTGGCTTTATATAGGCAAAAACCCAACCTACAGGATCCTGGAAGAGTGGGGAGCAAACGCTCCCCTAACTCCACAACCAAGCCGCGGAAATGCGGCTTTGGCCGCGTTTCCGCGGCCATGGTGTGGCCAGGTGGCCATACCCTGTTGGTGGGTCTCCCCGGTTTCACGTTATGCTTTTATCTTCAGTTAGTTTTCTCGTTTGAGTTCAGGATTGTGATGAAATGGCCTTTGATTCTTGGCTTTAACCGATCGATTCTGAGAGGATTCTTCTTAACCGATTTTCAACCTCTTGATTTGCCCTGATTTACTGTGAGTGCGAATTAATTCTGATTTTAATTCAGAATTTGGTGGGCTTTTGGGCTCACTTCTCTTCATCTCCTTAAGGAATGGGCCTGCAAATAAATTAAACAATTAATTAGGACAACGTAGATTTATTCTATAATAAGTATGGAAATTGATACTAAATATGCAACATTAGCGACCAATCACACCCCCATACCTATCTTTTGCTCGTTCTCGAGCAAAACAACTAAACTATACTAAGGATTATTAGACCACTTTCGCAGGTCACGCGATTGCACTAAGCATGTGCAACAAGCCGTTCAACCTCTAGGTTTCCCCTAGAGGACGAGTTTGTCTCATGAGGGTTTTCAGCGGATTGCACCCACAAAATCCATAAAGAAAGAGAAATAAAGAGTTAGTATTTTTGAAAAGCATTTTGAAAGAGAAAATATTTGAAATATAATTGTAAGATTTAAGAAATCTATATAAGTTATAGGAAGACTGAATTTTTCAATCCTAAACTTAGTCTCTATTCAAAATTTGTTATCAATCAAAGTAAGGAGTCAAATTGTACTTCTCATCTAGCCTATTACTTTACCCTAAGTCATATGCACCTTGTGACTGTGAAAATTTTGACTAAGGGTTCATTAACTCTAACTCTAATGCCTTATATTATATATATATATATATATATATATATATATATATATAATATATATATATATATATATATATATATTGGTGGTATTATTCCTTAGTTCTATTAGGCTTTCTAATCTGCCCATGTAACGAGCCTTAATCGATGACTCCCAAACCAAACGGTCTTAGGACACCAGGTGAGAAAACACCCTAAGGACTTAGGGACTCGAGAAAATAAGGCCACAAAACTAAGGATTTATTATATGAACCTCTTTTAGGCGTGAATACTTATGCTTTATTAGGCACAAATACCCAGCTGAATCAGGGAATTTTATATATTTTTTTTCTTTTCAAACTTATCTAATCATCTTTCGCATAAATACTAAGGCTTACTTAGGCCAAAGCACCTAGGTAATCAATAATTGGATTTGTTTATTTCTTTCTTTTTCCTTTTTTATTTTTATTTTATTTTTATAAGGTATAAGAATCTTTATTTTTGAACCTAAGCGTGTAAGTGTATGAAGTGTGCATATTTCATCAAGGTAAAGATCAAGAATAAATTACTTTGACAAATTTTCTTCCTAACCCTAAAAATCAAACAAATAATCTTATTTTGACCAAGTATAAGAAATCCTAATTGGATTTTCCTATCCTTAAAATTAACTTAATTTCTTACAAAAAATATGTCAAATTATTGTTTCTATTTTCAAAAGGTTTTAAAAGTAATGAAAATGTTAATTATTATTATTTATTTAATAAAAAGAAAAAACTAAGTTATGTTTTAATAAAAAGAAAAAACTAAGTTATGTTAGAACCCTCCCTCACACCTATCTCATGCATTGTCCTCAATGTATGAATTAATGCATAGATGCATGAAAAAGACGAAAGGGAAGGAAAATGTTACCTTAAGGTGGTGGTTCTGGAGGTGGTCTGATTGGTCCACGAAATGCGGCCCAATCGACTTTTCGTTGGGTTCGGAGGAACCCACCAGAAATTTCTCTAATATAACCCATTAAAATGATGAATCCATAAAGGATTTTTATTAAATATTTGACCCTATCTAATTTTCAAACTCTATAATTAATTTCGGAGTCAAATTTGTCAATCGCTTTGTCCCAAAATGGAGTATGAAATGATAGAATGGTTGACTTGGACTCAGGAAGTATAGGAACTAATACTGACTCAGGAAGATGACTTAAGTCAAGTAAAGGTTCAGGAGTCGAGATTGGTTCAAGAAGTGTGTCCAAGTCAAGAAGTTGAAACTCAAGTCCACATTGATTTTCCAACAATGGAATGTAACTTAATATTGGTGATTCAAGTTTAGCAATGATAGGTGGGGGAATCAAAACTGACTCTAAAATATTACTCAAGTTTGGTAACAAAATAGGAGTCAATATTAATTCAGAAAGTGAACTAGATCACAGATTTGAGAATCTAGGTCACATATCTCATTGAGTTTAATATTAAAAAAATGAGAACTTGCCAATTTGTCAATAGGATTTTCAAAAGTGTAAAATTAGTCAAGTTCAATATGATCATCAAGAATGGGTGATTCAATTTCATAATGAATTGGCACAGGATTCAATGTTGACTCAGGAAAAAGATTGAAATCAGGTGAAGACACTGGAGTCATTATGAATCAGGAAGTAAAATTGAATCACTAAGTTGAGATTCATGATTATATTCATTTTCAAGTTCGATTTCAGGAAAAGATAACTTGCCAAACTGTCAATATTCTTTTCAAAATTTAGAGTTTAGGCAAGTTCAAATGATTGTTCTGAAATGGAACCTTGATTTCCAAAACAACCTGACTCATCGGCTTTAACAGGATAGTTAGTGACATCAGAACAGGTCAAATGGTGGGAACGTAGAGATTGGACCATCATATCTATGTCACGATTACGAGCGTTTTGAGCTGAGTCATGGCTTCAAGCATCTTTTCATAGTTGATAGGTTCATTGTTTGATGAAAAGATGAAGTATTGTCTTGGAATTGGTGGTGAAATTGTGAGTCCATCAGATTTTGAGATTTGTGTTTGGACTCACGCATACTCCTTTCCAAATTGATGGTTTTCTATTTTGGACTGGTGGGAACTGAGTATGATTCTTGGAAATATTATGGACAAGGTGGAGAAGGAGGACAAGTTGGTTGAAAATTTGACTCGGGGGAGGTGAATCTCCATTGACTCTATGAAGAGTTGAAATCATTCTGGAAATTATAGTTATTAGATTGGGGGCATGGGGTATATTGATTCGGATAAGACCAATCCGGCACACTAGGTTGGTTAAAGTTAAGATATGCCGGGTTGGTAATATCCGAAAATGAAGTCGGTGTGTAATATGGATTATTATTGAAGTTAGAAAAATTATTGTTATAAGCCATATCACACAATAGAATACAAACAAAAAGAAAGAAAAAACAAACAAATAAGCTAATAAGGAAAAATTCTAACTAAGTTAAGGTAGACCTATGACCTAGACGACTCCTAACTGATAGACTGTCCATGGGAGGTTTAATGCAGACTTTGACCACAAGCTAATCAGCCAGGTCAGGGCAAGGTTGGTGGGAGGTTTTCCGTCAAGACGTTCCTTAATTAAATAACCACCAACCTTCGGGCTTTCGGCCCTTAATCCCTTTCCTAGACACTGATTTTGCAGGAGTCAAATTCCAACATCTTCCCCCTTAGGATAATCTCCTAATTGAGTCCGAGATGTCCCTAGGGCCAACGTCTACTCATTTTTAGTTAGGCTTGGGTTAGTGAGTGCTTGGAATCTGATTTTTGGGCCAAGGAAGGGTGATTAAATCCCCACCTTATCTTGTTATTGGGTATTGCCCTTAAAATCAATTTGTGCAAGTGTACAAGATAAATAAGATTCACTCAAAGCAATATAAATCAACCAAGAAATGAGTCCTATTCTGAATGCAATGCGTACATACCTTGCTCCAGCACTCTTCAACAGTAAAATAAATGAATTGAAAAGACACGTGCCTAAAATGCAAACGTCTAATCAATATTTTATCTTTTTCAACAAGTATTTTACTGTTGGTTTATTAGCAGGCTTATGTGATGGCATATAAAAAATAAAGTTTGCAGAAAACAATATTTTTGCAAAACAAGCAGCCTTGCAAAAAACCTGTTTAGTAGTCAACTCCTTTTTGCCATGGATCCGCGGCTTTGGCCTCGAAAACGCGACAAATCAGAGGGCACTTGGTCTCTGCTTTCTAGAGCGGAGGCCCAAGACCACTTATATGTTACTGCAATCTTATCTTCCTGCTTTGCTTGCCCTATAACCTGCAACAGAGAAGAAAATTCGTTTTAGTTCTAAAAAAATTTCAATAAAAATCAGATTTCAATTAAAAACCGTTACCCTCCCCGGCAACGGCGTCAAAATTTGATTGAGGCACAACCTGCACAAAAATATAGAATTTTAGATTTAGAAATAAAGATGTGCAAGTGCTCAATTCTTACCGCTATAGCAAGGCTATGCGGGTCGTGATCCACAAGAAGGGTTTTGCGATAGAAGCGTTCAATTTATTGAAATTTTATGAAGACAAAACGAAAATTCTTCTTTGTTTTTAAGAAATAAAAAAATGAAAAAGAATTATGTTAAAGTTAGAAAGAAAACGGTAGAATGAGAAGGTGGAAAAGAATGGAGAATGACTATTTACAAAGAAATGGGAAAGAAAGGACTATGTACAAATGAGTTGGGAAAGAAGTGATTTGGAAGATATAGTGTTGGTGATTTAATTTACAGAAATAAAAGAAAAGAAAGAAAGATAAAGAAGTACTCACCTAGTTTGGTTGATGACTTACCTGGAACCCTTGCATGTTCTACCTTGCTTTGGAGGCGTTCAACGCATAGGTCATAGGATCGAGCTCAGTCCCCGTTCACATTATATCATCAAGCCTAGCAAGAATGAAGTGATGCGGATCTTGAGGAGGAGAACGTCTTCATGAACTATCGTTGGCACTCACACAACATCGTTATACTTATGCTTCTGGCTTCACTTGCAAACTCATCAAAAACAAAGGAGGTAAAGTAAAAGAGGAAGAAGGAAACAAAAGAAAATACGAACATAAAAAGAAGCTTTTACCTTTATTACTTGAAGAAACAATGGAAGAAAGGAGGAGGGTACATCGGTGTCACTCTCAACATCAGCCTCTCTCTCTTACTTACATGAATCTTCATCTAACCTAAGCTTACATACAAATTACATAAAAAGAAAAGAAAAACCTAAACTACAAAGAATGAAAACTAGGCTAAATCCTATCTCTGCATGGTCGTCCCATTTTCAGTGCAAATACTGGCTTTTATAGGCAAAAACCCAACCTACAGGATCCCGGGAAGAGTGAGGGAGCAAACGCTCCCCCTAACTCCACAACCAAGCCGCGGAAACACAGCTTTGGCCGCGTTTCTGCGGCCAGGGTGTGTCCAGGTGGCCACACCCTGTTGGTGGGTCTCCCCGATTTCACGTTCTGCTTTTATCTTCAGTTGGTTTTCTCGTTTGAGTCCAGGATTGTGACGAAATGGCCTTTGATTCTTGGCTTTAACCGATCGATTCTGAGAGGATTCTTCTCAAACGGTTTTCAACCTCTTGATTTTGCCCTGATTCACTGAGCTCGAATTAATCTGATTTAATTCAGAATTTTGGTGGGCTTTTGGGCTCATTTCTCTTCATCTCCTTAAGGAATGGGCCTGCAAATAAATTAAACATTTAATTAGGACAATGCAGATTTTATTCTATAATAAGTATGGAAATATGATACTAAATATGCAAGATTAGCGACCAATCAGTTGATTTTAATATAAGAAAGAGAAGATCTGGGCTCACTAATTTTTAACTCAACTATGTAATTATCTCAAGGAAATTTGGGTTGCATCACTTTTATATAAACTAAAAACTTTAGTTTCTTTTAATGTCCAAGCAAAACAAATAAGATCGTTTCATTTAAATCTTAAGCCCTTTCATTACAAATCATTAAGAAGTGAATGTTTAACCATTAAGCGCGAAGAAGCAAGTATGGAAAAAAAAAGTTCAAAGAGATTTGTTCTTTGAAAGTCCAAGTTCAAAATAAAGAAATCCTCATGTGCTTTCAAGAACGAAGTTTAAGTAAGGTACTTTCTGATTCAAAAGTGTTGCTTTATGAAAATCAGTCAAGAGAGAGGTGATAGAAGAGGTCCATTCAGTGAGCCCAGAAAACGAATTAGCTACTCATAGAATACGAAAAACAATTCAAGTAAATGAAGCAGGACATACCGTGAAATGGAGTGGAAGAAGAGAAAGTTGTTCCTTGTATTGATGTCACTTCAATCTTCAGTTACAAGCACTCAATTCCTCTCTCTCGCATGTAATTGATCTGATCTATGAATTACAAAACAAAGTTACAACTTCTATATTATCTAACAAAGAGCCTAAATCCTTAAAGAATAAAAAAAAAATTCTAATCCTAGTCTTCGCTCCATTTTCAGTACAAAACCCAAGCTTTTATAGGCAAAACCTCAGAGGGAAGGGGAGTGAGGAGATAAGGGGACCAAACGCTCCCCTTATCTCCACCAACAAGCCGCGGATCTGCGGCTTGGGCCGCAGATCCGCGGCCTAGATTTTGCCAATTAGCCACATCCAGGTGGAGGAATAGTTTGCGTGGCATTGGGCTTCCTTTTATCTATTGGATTTATTGTTGCAGCTCTCAGATTTGATGAAACGATCTTTGATTTGTTGGCTTCAACCGCTGATTTGGGAGGATTCATTTCAAACCGGTTTTCAACCTCTCTGATATGCCAAGATTTGCCCTGATTCCCTGGTTTCGAATTTATTCTGAATTAAATCAGAATTTAGTGGGCTTTTGGGCTTGTTTCTCTTTCTTTTCTTTTAGCAATTGATCCTATGTTTATAAAGAACAATAGGACTTATTAATATGATTTATAGATAACAAGCATGACAATATGTTTACAATATATGTGACCGATCAAGTGACACCGATGTACCTCTCCTCCTTTCTTCCATCGTTTCTGCAAGCAATAAAAGGTAAAATTTTTTTATGTTTGTGTTTACTTTTGTTTTCTTCTTCTTCTTTCTACTTTTCCTCTTTTGGTTATGATGAGCATTCAAGTGAATTTAGAAGCACCAGAATAGTCATGTTTGTGTGAGTACCAACAATATTACATGATGATGTTCTCCTCTTCAATATTCTGTATCATTTCATTCTTGTTCGTCTTGATGATGTAATGCGAATGGGGACTGAGCTCGATCTTATGTTTTATGCGTTGAATGCCTTTGAAGCAATATAGAACATGTAAGGGTTCCAGGTAAGTCATCAACCAGAGAAGGTAAGTATTTCTTTAATCTTTTCTTTCTTTTCTTTTATTTCTTTAGTTTAGATCACCAACACCAACAACACCTAGCTTTTCATCACTCATTTCGATCTCTTTGTATATGTTATTTTCTATTTTTCTCCACCTTCTCATTCTATCACTTTCTTCCAAACTTGACTTTAACTCTTTTTCAGTTTTCTTTTTAAGAACTAAAAGAAGATCTTTAATCATACTTTGTAGCCTAAAAGAGAACTTACTAAAAAGCTTCTATCGCTAGTCCCTCCTTGTGGATCACGACCCGCATAGCCACTTGCTATTGCGGTAGAATTGAGTACTTGCATTCTATTCTTAAAGTTCTGAAATTTTATATTTTTGTGCAGGTTATAACTCAATCACTAAACTAGGCCTTATAAGAGCCGAATAGAGCCCAAACGAGAAGAAAAGGTGGTTTTCAAGAGTCAGGAGTAGTAACACATAGTTTCTTCTTACAATTACTACTAATTAACCTTATTTTTAGTCTTAATTGAGAATTTTGATTAAAAGTCAAACTCTCTGCCGGTCGGCTTGAACTAAATCTTATAAGAACGAATAGGGCCCAAATGGATAGAAAACATGATTTTCAAGAGCCGGGAGTAGTATTATATAGTTTCTATATAAACTTATTATTAATTAACCTTATTTCTGGTCTTAATTGGAAAGTTTGACTAAAACTCGAACTTCAGCCATGACTGGCCTGAAATAGGCCATATAAGAGCCGAATAGGGCCCAAACAAGAAGAAACGTGATTTGAAGAGCTGGGAGTAGTATTATATAGTTTCTACCTACAATTTCTACTAATTAATCTTATTTCAAGTCTTAATTGGGAAGTTTGACTAAAAATCAAATGTTCAGCCCCGATATTGGCATGAAACTAGGTCTTATATGAGCCGAATTAGGCCCAAACAGGGAGAAAATGAGTTTTTCAAGAGCCGGGATTAATATTACATAATTTCTATGTATAATTACTACTAATTAACCTTGTTTTAAGTCTTAACTGGGGCGTTTGATCAAAAGTCAAGCCTTCAGACTCAATTGGCATGGACTGGCCTTATAAAAATCAAGCAGGGCCTAAACGGGAAGAAACATGATTTTCTACTGTAAGAATTAATATTACATAGTTTTTATATATAATTACTACTAATTTAACTTGTTTATGCTCTTAATTTGAAAGTTTAACTATGAGTCAAAATTTCAGCCCGATTGGTCGGAACTAGGTCATATAAGAGCCGAATAGGACCTAAGAGGTCTTGATATCATGATATCCTTAATTGATTTGAACCGGGACTTATTTTTTTCCCAAGTTATTATGCATCACGAATATGGTTCTTTCAAATTTCAAAGTAGGGATAACCCATTATGGCTTCCTTATAGTTCATAGGGATAGATGATCAACTGAAACATGACCTAGTCTCCTATGTCATACCAAGAGTCTTCCATTAAAAGAGTTCAAATAAGTAACATTGCATTGTAATTTTAACATGTCAATCATGCAAACATTGTTTTCACGAAA